>RQTK01002014.1:0-21301 GCA_003991915.1 Elysia chlorotica | reverse complement strand
AAAAGTAACTCAAACACTTATATATAAGTATTTGGGAGTACTATGAAAAGGTATTTAAATCAGTTAACAGAAAGTTTATCTACTGTTTTTAATTGGCACAAATCTAGAATAGATTGCTGTAGCAATCTATTCAACTTTTTTCATCGTGTACAGAGGTGACAATATTTAAATAATTGAATTTTTAATAATATTAATCTACAATCTTCATTAGATATAGCAATGAGATTCATATTTTGACAGCCAATATTTTAGGACTCGTGATTAGTATAATTACACTTATAGTTTCTATATATTGGCTTGTATGCTTATTTAAAATAAATAAAAAAATATTGCCTCAAAAAATCGCAAAAACAACAAATAGATCATTGCTATTATTTGTTATATGTATAATTGCTGTTATTATGATTTCCGTATTCATAGCCACATATTTTATATTGAATGCTGGTTCTCGAATTGAGGTTTTCTATATCGAACTTATGTTTGCAATATTTCAAAAAAGTTTATATTTTGCCTACGCATTACCATTTATATTATTGGCTAAGCAGTGGAGACAATTTTCAAAATCTGACGATATTAACTTATTTATAAAGCTAATAATTGTTTATTTGCTTTTAGCATATATCTTTAATTCCTTTAAATATTCACTTGTAACACAACAAGATATGTTGTTAGGATCAACTCTTTCATTAGTGATTTTTGTACCATTGTTTATTTGGATACTTATAACCACGCTAAAGATAAAAAATACTGCCATAATGACATGGGTAGAAAAACCTGCTCGTATATCTTCTCTATTTATTGAGATATTATTAGCTCTCACTTTGATACTTCAGATATTGTGTTTTTCATTAAACTATTCTGTAATATCATCATTTTCTAATGGCCTAATGAATATTAAAATATTTAGTGATTTTACATACTTAATATCATTACTTGATATCACTTTTTATGCTTTATTTGTCGTTACATTGCTTAGAACTAATCGTAGTGGTGTTTTTATGGTTTTGATGACAGTTTTATTTATTGTTATTCAACCAATTATAAAAAATCTAACAGATAGTCTATTATTAACATCTAGTAACATTAATATGTTAACAATGAATAATGCAGGTAGCATGATAAGAATATTAATACCTACAATATTTGTGTTGTTGTGTATTTATGACTTTAGATTAAATCTAAAGTTTGTAATAGCTGCTGTTATAACGTTTTTAACTATAGCTCTATTTGAGTATTATAATCATTTATTTTTATTTGCTGGGATTATGCAGGATTATGTATACAAAGTAAGCTATAGGTTGACTATGCTATTAATTACAGTGATTTTTATCATATCATTCTGGCTTACAGATAAAGATTATAATAATCTTACAATATCTAAATAATTGCTCATGAAATTTTTAATTGTAGTCTATTAATATTTAGATTATCATTTACCCAAATTTGTTTAATAACACAAGTATGTTTACGTTAGATTCCTCAACATTGCTAATCAATGCAATTATACTCATTTCTGCAATTTACTGGTTTATATGTATTTATAAGATTGATAATGAACTTTTACCACAAACTACAAGCAAAATCACAAATATAGTATTTTTTTGTTCAGTTATATTAGCATTAATTTTAGGTGTGTTAGTTCTTGTATCGTCACATTTGTTAATAAACTCAATGATATACCCTTCAGTTGATGAATATATAAGCACTATTGAATTTATACTAAGTTTTAAATCAGTGTTGCCATATATGTATGCGATTATATTTATATTCTTATTTAAACGCTGGAGCTATTATTCATCCTCAAAGTTAATACCAGTATTAATTTCCCTTATATTTGTATATCTTCTATTTGTTAATATATTTTTTGAAATAGATACTTATATAAGTTCATATTACTATCTCACACTAATAAGATTTGTAATAACACTAGTAATATTTCTCCCATTAAGTATCTTAATTTTGGTATCTACCGTATTTTTAAAGAATCATTTAAATATATTGGTCTGTGAAAAACAAAGAGATTATACTGTTGTTGTAAGAGTGCTACTTATATTAGGTTTAGCTATCGTTGTTTTAAGAGTGTCGTCTTATATCTGGTACTTTATACATTATCAATCGGTGAATAACCCCTACCAAAGTGTTTTATGGCAGCTAATAGTCTTTGAAACATTATTAGATGGTATGTTTTGTATATTTGTTGCTGCAATATTAGGAACTAGACTTGATAAGGTATTTATTTTTGTTGTGGTGCTATTGTTTATTGTTGTAAATCTATTTTCTAATATGTCATCAATCTTGGGATTATTTGGAATACATTCGCTAATGCATGATTATATTTTAGAGTCACTGAAGATTGCTACATTAATAATTCTAGAAGTATTTTTGCTGTTTAGTTTTGATGATTTTAAAATAAAAATGAAAACAGTTATATTAGCAGTTATATCATCTATTTTAATCATAGTGGTTACATGTTATAACAAGTACTATTTTGAGATTAGTAGTGATGGGACATTATACTATCTAGGTTTAAACTTTAGAGAACTAATGATTGTAGTAATAATAGTAGCTTCTTATTTGATTAATAGTAGAAAAAAGCTATAAATAGAAATTTTTACATTACTGTAAGTCTAGAAGTGTTTTATTTTAAGTCAGTTAATTATTTTTAGAGACAGTCTTTTTTATTGACACCTAAGTTTAAAAAGTTTCTATTTTACCATTAGTATTAGCCATAATAACTAAATCTGCAGTCTTTCTAGCAAATATTCCATTAGTAACTACACCTGTTATTTGATTAATATTACTCTCAAGCTCTATAGGGTTATCGATTTTCAAGTTATAAACATCTAGGATGATATTACCATTGTCCGTGATTGTTTTTTCACGATAAACTGGTTGACCACCAAGTTTTACTAATTCCCTAGCAACATAGCTTCTTGCCATAGGAATAACCTCTATAGGTAATGGAAACTCACCAAGAGTAGTAACTTTTTTTGACTCATCTATAATGCAGATAAATTTCTTAGCAGCAGCTACACATATTTTTTCACGAGTTAATGCAGCACCACCACCTTTAATAAGCTCTTTGTGAGCATTACACTCATCAGCACCATCTACATACAGGTCAATCTCACCAGCGTAGTTTAGATCTACGACTTCAAAACCAAGCTTTTTAAGTTTATCAGTAGAGTCTGTTGAGCTTGAGACAATTGTGGTGATTTTATCTTTATGCTTTACTAGTTCATCGATGAAAAACTTAACTGTACTACCTGTTCCTACACCAATAGTCATACCATACTCTATATATTTAGTGGCTTCAACAGCTGCAGCTTTTTTTAAATCATCAATATTTTTCTTTTTATTAAAAATCATTTTATAACCTTCTTTGATTAAATGTTTTGCTAAAATATAGCCCAATAATTACATACATAATAAGCATAATAAATGCGTAGATAGCTTGTAATATAGGTGACATACCTACAAGTAGGTATCCAGCAATTACAAAAAATAGTAGAAATGGTATACCTATTCTAAGACCAATGTTAAATGCAGGAGTTAATGTTGTATTTGTCATCTTAACTATCTCATAACTAAGCTTTTGAGCATCGTATACCCAGCCTAGCACATATATGTCAAATAAGAACACAAAGATAATTAATATATGAAGTTCTCTAATACTAGAAAAATCTAAATATGATATATTTTTAGATATAAGAACTACTGTCAGTATGAATGGAATAGTCAAAATTATTATTTTGAATATGGTTTTAGTGCCTAATTCTGATATGTATTTTATGCTACACATTAATACTATTAGATTGAATGTGATATATAGTACCTCAAGAACTAGGTAATGTGTTGGTGAGTTTAGTTTAATTAGGCTGAAAATATTAATCGCTTCAAGATCAACAGAACCACTAATAAGATGTCTATAATCACCTAATATAGAATAGATAGTTATACATACAATAAACGAGAATAAGATGTTATATAGTATGCTTTTTAATGCTACTTTTCTAATATCAGTAATCTTCTCTTCGTTGACATTTATAATGTTTTTATATATTGCAAAGGATATAAAATGACTAAGTATTGCATATATACATGCATGTGCTAACATCATGTGAATTTGCTCAATTCTTTGGAAGCTAGAGTTTAAAAAGAAATCTTCAATGCCCTTTATAGCACTAGAGGAATAAATTGATATAAACATTAGTATTATCGATAAATAAAGAGCAGTATGTGCAATAGTTTTTAGTGTTAGATTTAAGTTTATTTTTTGTTTAATATCTAATACTAGTGTAGAGATTAACACTATAAAAACTACCAATAGAACTATTAATATTGGTAGATTACTACTAAATTGCAAACTAGTATCACTTAATCTATCGATTGCAGGTATATTGTCAAAAAAATCAAGAACATAAGTTGTCGTGTTAAAGAGCACCAGTGATAGCAATAAAATTAAAGTTCCTGTTAAAAGGATGCTGAAGGGCAATAATTTTCTAGTATTTGATACTCCCCTAATAATTGCTGAATGTGATTTTACTTCAGGTTTGGTTTTTTCTAAAAACACAGCGACAATATTTGTTGGATAGCATAGCAGTATTGAAAATGCTATATATGCTGCAAAAAACTCTAATCCATTATATGTGAATACATTTGAAAAAAATCCAAAACTGAAGCATATCGATGTTGATATTAGTCCAGTTACAAGTGGTGTTGATGTTTGTCTAATATGCATTACTAAATCCCTTATGCTTTGTCTGAGACACAATAACTTCCACGGAAAGTTATATTTTTAATTATGCCTGTTTTTTTATCAATAGATACCCATGTTGTACAAGTTAGAGCATACAAGGCCATAAAGTTTGGCTGGCTATCTGCAAAGAGTAAACTATTATACCCACCTTGACCACCTCTATCTCCACCGTTTGGATTTACATAGGTTTTAACATATACATATGTTTTAATTTCTGGGTTATCGTATACATCTATTATGTTACTAGGCATACCGAATGTTTGTATATATTGACTTATACTTTTACCAATCCATGATTTTTGTTGTTCGATATATTTAGATTGTGTAGCACATGCAAATAAACCAAATGTGATAATAATTAATACTAAGATTTTACTTGTTTGTTTTAACATGGATACCCCCTTATTTAATATAACCTATTTATATATATTGTTAGTAACGATATGGCTGCAGATGTTATACCAGTTATTCTAGAAGTTTCACCTGTTTGCTTAATGCTCATATATTGACCTTATTAATTAAATCACTTACCGACTTACACAGAAATTACCTTGAAATGTAATGTTTGTTATGATTTTAGTTTCTTTGTTAAAAGTTACCCAAGTAGTACATTTTAATGATCCAGGAAGAGTGGAGTTACTTTCATTAGTCATGGTTCTCATGTGCCCTGAGCGTGTTAGTCCCTGTGCTCTAGCCGCATGGTTAATAGATGACTTAACATAGACATATGTCTCTTGGTCTTGTGAGTTATTTATAATACTATCTGGATCACCGAATTGTTGCTTATATTCAATAATTCCTTTATTAATCCAAGGTTTTTTTTGTGCCACTAACTTTTCTTTTGTAGCACATGAAGATATTGTTAATGTTGCAAGCACAGCGAGTATCAGTCTAATGTTTTTGTTTAACATATGAGTCCTTATTTAATAAAACCAGTTTTTTTCATATATATTGTTAGTAGTGATATAGCAGCGGGCGTAATACCAGGGATTCTTGATGCCTCTCCTAAAGTTGTTGGCTTCTGTTCAGATAGCTTCTGCAATACTTCATTAGATAATCCTTTGACACATTTATAATCAAAATCATCAGGTATTTTTTTATCTTCTAGTAAAGTAGCTCTAGATACATCTTTGTTTTGACGATCTATGTACCCAGAATATTTAGCAGATATTTCAATTTGCTCAATAACATATTCATCAGCTAAATTTAAATCTAAATCTGATATTTGCTTTAGTTTACTATAGTCAAGCTCGGGTCTTTTTAATAAGTCAAATAAAGTAGCTTCTCTAGTCATTTTCTTATCTAAAAACTGTTCAAGATCACGAGCTTTTTGTGTTTGTGGTCCTATCCAAGTTTTTTTTAGATATTCAATATTAGAGCTAATAAGCTGCTCTTTTTTCTTAAATATAGCCTTATCTTCAGGTGTTAATAGACCTAGTTTACAAGCAGTAGGTGATAATCTAAGGTCAGCATTATCTTCTCTTAGAATTAGTCTATACTCAGCTCTAGATGTAAACATTCTATATGGTTCTTTTGTTCCTTTAGTAATTAGGTCATCAATTAATACACCTATATAGCCATCAGCACGAGTAGGGTACCATGATTTATCGCTATCTATACTTATAGCAGCATTTATTCCGGCAACTAGACCTTGGGCACCTGCCTCTTCATATCCCGTAGTACCATTAATCTGTCCTGCAAAATATAGGTTTTTAATGAACTTTGTCTCTAGTGTTGGTTTTAAGTCACGAGGATCAAAGAAGTCATATTCAATTGCATATCCTGGTCTCATTATCAGAGCATTTTCAAAACCTTTTATAGATCTGATGTACTGCATTTGCACGTCAAATGGTAAGCTAGTGGATAGACCATTTGGATATAATTCTAAGCTTTCAAGACCTTCTGGTTCTACAAAAATTTGATGACGATCTTTATCAGCAAATCTTACTACCTTATCTTCAATAGATGGGCAGTACCTTGGGCCTATACCTTCTATAAGGCCGCCATACATTGCAGATTTGTCTAAATTATCAGTGATTATTTTGTGAGTTTCAGCATTTGTATATGTAATATGACAAGGCACTTGAGCAGGGTGCTCTATTTTTCCTTTAGAAAAAAATGAGAAATATGGAGCTGGAGTATCACCATGCTGAACTTCCATGACACTAAAGTCTACACTTCTTCTATCAATTCTTGGAGGAGTGCCAGTTTTTAATCTATCTACTCTAAATGGTAAAGCTCTTAGTCTAGCTGCTAGAGCATTTGACGGTTTATCACCAGCTCTACCACCAGATTGTGATATTTTACCGATATGGATTTTACCACCAAGGAATGTACCAACAGTTAGTATGACTTTCTTAGCTCTAAATGTTATACCAGTTTGAGTTATAGCACCTGTTACAGTGTTGTTTTGAACTTCTAAATCATCTACAGAGTCTTGAAATATATCTAGATTATCATACTGTGATAGTAGACTATTGACAGCTTTTCTATATAAGACTCTATCAGCTTGTGCTCTAGTTGCTCGTACAGCAGGTCCTTTTCTTGAGTTAAGAGTCCTAAATTGAATACCAGCCATGTCTATGGCTTTACCCATTACACCACCCATAGCATCAATTTCTCTTACTAGGTGTCCCTTACCAATCCCACCAATAGCAGGGTTGCATGACATTTGACCGATAGTGTCAATATTATGAGTAAGTAGTAATGTTTTAGCACCAGCTCTAGCAGCTGCAGTGGCAGCTTCTGTACCAGAATGTCCACCACCGATAACTATTACATCGTAATCTTTGTTATAAATCATAAATAAAATATCGTAAATATACCTACATAAGATTTTACTACATTTTAAAGTAAAAATAAGCATATATATGATACTAATTTAGTCTATTATGGAATATAATTTGACTAGTAGCTTAATGTTCTGGGGTTATGTTTTGACAGTCAGTGAAATATATCATAAATATATAGATCAAGACCCTGTAAGGGTTTTTCAATATGGTGCATTAAAATCTGCACTAATTATCTTTGCGTTTCTCGCTACTACGCTATATTTAGATTTGAATAGAAATCTTATTATTATGATGATTTTATTCATGGCGAATCTTTCTGGAAGTATATTGATGGGGAGTATTCAGTCTAAAAAGAAAGCTTTTTTCTACTATATAATCATAGCCATATTTATCGTGAATATATCTCCATATGTTCATACTCTTTTTGCACAAGATGGTATGTATTTATTGCCTATTGTATTTGCATTATTTTTGCTTCGTGGTCTAGGTGAAGCCTTTATGGTTTTCCCAATTATGTTGCTTGTTATGGTGTGTGTATGTTTTGTACGATTTCCATTAGATATAGCTAATCAACTAGATTTTACTATTACAGCCATACTTATTAGTGGTGTTTTTTATTTAGTGATTGTGGGTCGCTATAAATACATGAAAACTGATGATATCAGAGATGTTTTGTTAGATATTGCAGGATTGTTTGTAAAAAATTATATTAGTACTTTTGATAAGGCGAAAAATAAAAAAATAACTCGAGCAGATATACTGCGTGTTAGAAATAATAAATTTAATAGTATTACATCATTACATAAGCAAGTATCTATGTTTTTAAAGAGTAATCAGTTGGAGGATTGGAGATATTTTTATCATAATTTTGTCTTGTTTAATCGTTTAATTGTTAGA
This sequence comes from Elysia chlorotica, assembly GCA_003991915.1. Classification (NCBI taxonomy): domain Eukaryota; kingdom Metazoa; phylum Mollusca; class Gastropoda; family Plakobranchidae; genus Elysia; species Elysia chlorotica. Next base: position 12,853 of record RQTK01002014.1, on the reverse strand, counting down.
TTTATTCTTAACTATAAAAAAATGATTAATAACCATGAGATGATGGGTTATGAAGATATTGAAGAACTTGAGCATATTAATGAAATGCTAGAGAATATGTTTAAAAAAACTATTCAACTAATATTTTATGCACTTTCAGATGATGTCAAAATGCTTAGTTATAAAGTTAATGAGGTAGAGCAATTAAAACATAAGTTTGAAATGGCTTATGTTGAGAAATATCAAAAAGATACTAAAAAACGTAAAACCTTATTCGATGCAGTGTTGTTATTAGATGATATGTTGGTAGGGTTAGATAATCTAAAAGAGGCTTACGGTGATCTTAAAAAATAATAGTTATATTAATAAAATTTCAGATACAACCTTATTAGCTTTGCGAGTGGTTCTAGCATCTGCTATTGCTATGTCAGTTTCGTACTTATTTTTTTATTCTACAGGTATTGATAATTTTAAAGACAGAATATACTGGGTAGTACTAGCTGTTATAAGTGTGGCTGCTAGTGCTAGTTCAAGTGTTATCTATACGCGAGCTAAATCTATTGTAGTATTTTGTATTCTAGGTACATTGACCGGTTCGCTTATACTGTTTTGTATAAGACATGTTACAGTCGATAGCTTTGTTCTAGTTGCTATAGTTTGTATTATAGCTCTAGGCTTATATATTTATACAATGTTTCTAAATTATGCAACGAGTGTGTTTTTTATCCATGTGTATTTGGTTATGTTTTTTGGGCTTTTTATTTTTTGGGGAAAACATTTGTTTTTTACCAGAATATTTTGTGTGATTGTTGGTACTTTGAGTATTGTCATCATTACATTTTTCACAAGAGGGCAAAAGTTTTTAATTACATATATGTCTGGACTTGATTCATCGTACAAGCAGCTAAGCGATATAGTTAATAACTTTAGTTTAGAAGTGACTGATAAACAGATAATACAACTATTAGATGAAAATGTTCAGCTTAGAGAAAAGCTTACTAACTGTCGATATGAGTTTGACTCTACTCGAGACTATATTATGTGTGAGAAAACACTTAAATTAATGTATGAATTATTAATGAATCTGCGAACATATAGAGTGTTATTTCTTCAGTGTGAAAAACACAATCATGATTTATATGATGAGCTATTAGCTTATACGGGTAGTGCTATTCGCAAAAACTTTCAAAAACTAACATCTATGTATGATAAAATTTCTGTAAAGAACTGATTAATAAAGCGATATATTCGAATATGCAGAGTAACCATACATTTTTATTTTATGACTTAGAGACAACTGGTATTGATAACTCTTTTGACCAGGTTTTACAATTTGCTGCGATAAGAACGGACTTGCAGCTTAATGAAATTGAAAGATTTAACTTTTTTGTTAAGCTAAATCCAGATGTTACTCCTAGTCCGATGGCATCGATTACGCATCATATATCTATCGCACAATTAAACTCTCAAGGAGTGTCTGAATACCAAGCGATACAACAAATTCACAAAATTATAAATCAGCCTGGCACTATCAGTATCGGTTATAACACTCTTGGTTTTGATGATGAGTTTTTGCGTTTTGCATTTTTCAAAAATATGCTGCCTCCATATACACATCAATATAAAAATGATTGTTTCAGAGCTGATTTGTTTCCAATTGTCGCTTGTTACTATACATTCTTTAATCAAGCGTTAGTTTGGCCAAAAGTAGAAGATAAAGAAGGTAATCCTAAGACATCACTAAAGCTTGAGAACTTAAATACAGCGAACAATCTATATGTTGGTGGTAGAGCCCATGATGCTATAACTGATGTTATAGTAACTGTAGAACTTGCTAAAAAGCTTAAAAATACTAATCCACCGATGTGGCAGTTTTTACTAGATAGATTTGATAAGCAAATAGATTCCGCTATTTTGAATAAGTTAGATGGTGGTATTGAACTGAATGAAAAACAGTATCATCAGGCAATAGCTATTAGTGGTATTTTTGGCGATAAAAATAATTTTATGTCAGCAGTTTTAGATTTAGGTCAACATTATCATTATAAAAATCAACAAATATTTTTACGCTTAGATAGTGACTGCTTTGAAGAAATTATCAACGAGCATGAGTCATTAGAAAAGCAACATTGGCGTTTAACTATAAATAAAAAGTGGGGCGATATTCCCATAATATTGCCAGCTAAGACTAGATTTGTTGGTAAGCTATCTGAAGATAGGTTGCAGCTAATAAAGAAAAATAAAGATTTTATAAATAATAATCAAGAACTGTTTCTTAATTTTGTTGATTATGTTCTTGAGTATAAGCACGCAGATGTCGAAAATGTTGATGTAGATTCTAGTTTGTATCAAAGCGATTTTATGACTGCTGCAGATCAAAAGGGCTGTGATACTTTCCATCGTTCAAATATTTCTCAAAAAGCTAAGATGCTTAATCAACTGCCAGAGTCATATTATAAAAGAGCTGTTAGAATTATAGGTCGTTTAGATTTTACAAAACTACCAGAGACAGCACAATACGAGTTCCAGGAATACCTAAATAGAATTGTAAGTTTAGAGCCAGAAGATTGGTTAATTGATTATAGAGGTAAAAAGCGTAAAAGTTTAGAGGCTTTATATGAAGAAATGCAATATATCAGAGAAAATATAGAGCTTACAGAAGAGCAGGAAGGTTTGTTGTATGAGTTAGAAGAGTATTTATTCTAATGGAATATTTTTCAGTGTCGTGTAATTTGAGTAAGAATAATTAAAAATGAAAAATATTAAAAACTACATATTTGATTTAGATAATACACTTTATGATGGCTCATTAAGTTTTTTTCATATTCAGATGGATAGAATCTCAAAGTTTATAGCTAAAGAGCTAGGTATGGGCTATATAGAAGCATGCTTGCTTAGAGATAAATACTATCATAAATATGGTACAACGATGAACGGGCTTGTCGATAATCATAATATAGATCCTATTGAATTTTATGCTTATGTGGATGATATTCCATTAGATTCGTTACAACCAAATCATAGCTTAAATGATATATTATTGGGTATTACTGAGAAGAAATATATTTTCACAAATGCTTCTGATTTTCACACACAACGAGTTATGAAAAAGTTAGGTTTAGATAGTGTTGGATTTGATGGTATCGTTACAATTAATACAACTAACTATATTCCTAAGCCAAACATATTAGCCTATGATATTTTGTTTGATAAGTATAATATTAATCCTACAGAGTCGATATTTTTTGAAGATTCGTCTAGTAACCTAATTACTGCAGATAAATTTGGAATGTCTACTGTGTTGATTGAGGCAGAAGAGGATTCGTATAGTAAGTTTATTAAATATGAAGAGATTCATCATTTTTCAAAGAATGTGGTTGATTATTTTGAAGATAAATTTGAAAGTGGAAGTAAATTATAGAGATGTCAGACAATAGTTTTAAATTAGTAACTAACTATAAGCCAAGTGGTGATCAGCCAGAGGCTATTAAATCTCTTGTTAATGGTATTAACTCTGGATTAAAATCACAAGTTTTGCTTGGGGTTACTGGTTCTGGTAAGACATACACTATAGCAAATGTTATTGAACAAACACAAAAGCCATGCCTAATTCTTGCTCATAATAAAACTCTAGCTGCGCAACTATATTCTGAGATGAAACAGTATTTTCCAGATAGTTCAGTTGAGTATTTTGTATCATACTATGATTATTATCAACCAGAGGCGTATGTTGCTGCATCTGATACTTATATAGAAAAAGATTCATCAATTAATGAACATATTGAGCAAATGCGACTATCAGCTACAAAATCACTTTTAGAAAAGAAAAATGTGATAATAGTAGCAACAGTATCTGCTATTTATGGTCTAGGTGATCCAGAGCAATATCTTCAAATGTTACTACATCTGAAGGTTGGTGAAGTGCTTGATCTTAAAGAGGCACAACATAAACTAGTAGAAATGCAATATTCTAGAAATGATATGGATTTCGCGAGGGGTACTTTTCGAGTAAGAGGTGAGATTTTAGATATATTCCCTGCTGATTCAGAGAAAGATGCTATTAGAGTGGAGTTCTTTGATGATGAGATAGAGAGTATCAGTACAATAGACTCATTAACATCAAAAAAAATTGAAAAACTGCATAGAGCGACTATTTTCCCAAGTACTCATTATGTTGCACCTAAAGATCGCAGAGAAGGTGTAGTTAATGAAATAAAAAGAGAGCTAAAAGAGCGAATTAAATATTTTGAAGATAATAATCAACTTCTTGAGGCTCAAAGAATAGAGCAACGAACTAAGTATGATATTGAGATGATTAATGAGCTAGGATATTGTACTGGTATTGAAAATTATTCTCGTTTACTTTCTGGTAGAAACCCAGGAGATCCGCCACCTACATTACTAGATTATCTTCCAAATAATTCATTGGTTATTATTGATGAATCACATGCAACTCTACCACAGTTTGGCGGTATGTATAAGGGAGATCTTTCTAGAAAATCAAACCTTGTTAACTATGGTTTTAGACTACTCTCAGCATTAGATAACAGACCCCTAAGGTTTGATGAGTTTGAAAAGTTATTACCACAAACCATATACGTATCTGCAACACCTGCACAGTATGAATTAGATAGATCAGAAAATACTGTTCAACAAATCATCAGGCCCACAGGATTACTTGATCCAGAGGTAGAGGTAAGGCCAGTATCTATACAGGTCGAAGATGCATTATCAGAAATACACAAATCAGTAGCTAAAGGTGAACGATTACTTATTACTACTTTAACAAAGAAAATGTCTGAGAATCTTACTGATTATTTATCAGAACATGGTGTAAATGTTAGGTACCTACATTCAGATATCGATACTGTTGAACGAGTACAGATAATACATGATCTAAGAAAGGGCGTATTTGATGTATTAGTTGGTATTAACCTTTTAAGAGAAGGTTTAGATATGCCAGAGGTTGGATTGCTATTAATATTTGATGCTGATAAAGAAGGTTTTTTACGTTCTGAAAAAGCTCTTATTCAAACAATAGGCCGAGTTGCTAGAAATCAAAATGGCAGAGCAATCTTATATGCTGATGTTGTTACAAAATCTATGCAAAAAGCTATGGATGAAACATTAAGAAGGAGAAAATTACAGCATGAATTTAATATCAAAAATAATATCACACCAAAGACTATTATAAAAAATATTGATGATATGCTTGATAGTTCACCAGAGATGCAAAAAAAACAGTACAAAAATAACTCAAGGATAAAGGTTGATGATGTAGATGTTTCGGCTATACTAGGAGCTACAGAGGCTACAAAACTAATTAAAGCCTTAGAAAAACGTATGAGAGATTACGCAAAGGAACTAGAGTTCGAACAAGCTACATTAATGCGTGATAAAATATTAGAAATAAAACAAAAATTTTTACAATTATGATGAAATTATTATGGCAATAGAAAATAAATTAAAAAAAGATAGGCTGTTATTAAGATTTACCCTTGCACGGTTAAATAATTTTTTTAACAGGTTCAAAAAAAGTTTAATAGCTGCGTTCGTTTTGTTTGCGACTATTGCATTTATAAATTACTATCTCGATAACTATCAGTTTGTATTTCAATCTTTACAGGTAGCTCTTACATTCTCTGTAATATTGTTTGTATTTTTCTTTATCGTTATTAAAGATAATAATCCTGTTGATATTATTATATCTGGTGCAGAGGGAGAAACTGCAGTTTTAGATGAACTTAAAAAACTTGATAGCGATTTTGTATTGTTTAATAGAGTAGTTCTACCAGATGAAAAATCTACTGTTGGAGTACGTGAGATTGATTTAATTGCGATTTCGCAAAAAAGTATCTATATTGTTGAGGTAAAAAATAATAGAGGTCATATCGAAGTTGAGAATATGGCTGATAGGTGGCATGTTGAGAAAACTTCTCAGAATAATAAAACATTTGCTAAAACTATCAAAAATCCTATTAGGCAAACATTCGCTCAAAAGAAAGTTCTACAAACATTTCTATATAATCAAAAGATATATATAAAAGGTATACCTGTAGTAACTATTGTTATATTTGCAAACGAAGATGTTGATTTAAGTGATAATTTTATTGCTGATGATGCTAATCAAGCAGTATTAGAACTTGGTAATTTGTTACCATTTATTAATGCAAAAGAGCAGTATTTAGAAGAAATGCCATCTAAGTCTCGTAAGAAAATAATCAAAAAACTAGAGAAAAGATAGATGAAATTAGATAGGCCTATTGGTGTATTTGATTCTGGTATTGGTGGATTAACAGTCGTTAAAAATATTATGCAAAATTTGCCTAATGAAAATGTTATCTACTTTGGCGATATTGCACGTATTCCTTATGGTACAAAGTCTCGTGCTACTATTCAAAAATTTGCTGCTCAAACTGTTGAGTTTTTAATCAGTAAAGATGTCAAAGCTATAGTAATTGCATGTAATACGATATCTGCTTTAGCTAAAGATATTGTGAAAGATCTTGCTGGAGATATACCGGTTATAGATGTGATTAGTGCAGCTGTTAGTATGGTCAGCGAGTTTAATAATGTCGGAGTAATAGCAACACCAGCGACTATTAATAGTGGTGCATATTCATCAAAAATACATAAAATTAATCCAAATACTAAAGTTTATGAGAAGGCTTGTGGACTGTTTGTACCAATGATAGAAGAGGGGTTTATAGTTGGTGATATTGTTGATGCGATTTCTAAAGAGTATATAGAGTCATTTAACGATAAACATATAGATGCACTAATACTTGGTTGCACGCACTATCCTATTATCAAAGAATCGATACAGAAAATATTAAAAAATGTCGAGTTAATTGATCCATCGTTGCAGACTACTAATATTTTAGATAAGACATTAAAAGATTACTCCTTAAGTAACACTACTGGAAATACTAATAATTATAGTTTTTATGTTACAGATATTCCGTTAAGCTTTAGAAAGGTTGGTGAAATGTTTTTAGAGCAAAAAATGAATCATTTAGAAATGATTAGTATAGATGCTTAATATTAGAAATGATAAATGTTAATATGTTAGCTAATCTTTATATAAATTTAGTTTGATGAAAAAAAATATTATACTGATATTGTTGAGTATCACTTCATTGATTAGTAGCTCTTTTGCTATGAATAATCCTCTTTTTTATAGTAATGATAAATCTGCTAACAATCCCCTATATTTAGGGAGTTTGTCAGAAAAAAATATAGAATCTATAGCGACAACCACTGGTAATAAGTTATATGTCATAAGTAGAAACTATAATCAGTATTGTCTAACCAGAGTTAAAGTTAGATCTAATATGGGAGCTGCTGATTCGGCAACAAAATGCTTTGCTGCAGAAAATATTATAGGAACTAAAATCATACAGAGCCATGTGAGTGATAGCAGTCTATATATTATATCTAATAAAGGAATTTATCAGTACGATCTCGACTTTCACGGTCTTACTAAAAAAAATATGAAATTTAGTAATAAAATAGATCATAAGGTTATAAAAGTATATTTCAATCAAGGTAATAATTCTATCTATATACTTACCTCAGATGATGATAGTAGTACGGGCGAAATTATTCATTATAGTCTTGATAGAAGAGGTAATATAGTTGCAGATGATATAAGAAGAGTAGACTACAAACCAAAGTTGGCCAGGTTTGTCAGCTCAAAGATGTATGTATCATCAGATAAATCAATATATGAGTATGATATAAGTGGGAAAAATGGTTCAATAAGCACAGATAAGCAGCTACTGCAATATTCGGATTCCACTATTAATGATTTTGATGTGTTTGATTCTAAAGGTGTAAGTGTGGTTAATAATGATATTATGGCTGTTGCCTTGCATTATGTGGATGATTACAGTGATACTATTCATGGTATATTGAAATTGTATAACGTACATAATAAAGAGATATCATTAAGTAAAACATATAATGAGTCAGAAGATATAAAGAAAGTTTATTTTAATACTAGTTCTTCAACATTGCTGATGTTGTTTGATGAGGGGTATAGTTTTAATACAGTAAAATCTGATGATTTATCAATTAGTAAATTTAAAGCAGTAGATAGATTTGGTAAATTCGGCTTTAATGATGTTATTGATCATAATGCTGAAAAGAATAGCTTTATCAAAGCATTTAGAGATAAGGATTTGATCGTACAAGTCTTTGATGATAAGTATGTAACATATAACATTGCATCAGCTGATGAGTTTTTTAAAGCTGCGACTTATAATTCAAGTATTAAACCTCTGCAAATGTCATTGAAATGGCCTGATTATTTTGCAGTAGCTGATGATAAAGCCATAGACATATATAGAGCATAAAACTTGTATTTACATGCTATGGTTGTAAAATCACGATATCTGGATAAACAATTTTTATTATGAATGACAGCTTAAAACTCAGCGAATTTTTAGAAATCATTAAAAGTACTATCGAAGTGAGTTTTGCTAATGATGGTTTTTGGGTGGTCGCAGAATTATCTGAGTGGCGTAAATCTGGTACGCATTTCTATGGTGAACTTATTGAGCATGATGGTAAAAGTAGATATCCTATTGCAAAAATCAGATGTAACTGTTGGGCAAATGTAGCGAATTATATCAATACAAAGTTCAATAGCTCTACTGGTGAGCCTCTTAGATCTGATATGAAGGTGCTACTGAAAGTATCTGTTAAATATCATATAAGCTTTGGGCTAAGTTTAAATATTATAGACATTGATCCTGCATTTACGCTAGGTGATAGACAAGCTCGAAAAACAGAGATACTTAATAATCTTACTAGACTAGGAATTATAAATAACAATAAATCTTTAGATTTACCAACAGACTTTACAAGAGTAGCAGTCATAACTAGTTTGTCAGCTGCTGGTAAAGGGGATTTTTTTGAAGAGGCTGATAGACTTGAATCATTAGGTCTATGTAGTTTTGATATATATGATGCAAAAATGCAAGGTAGTGAGTGTGCTACTAGTGTTACTGCAGCATTTGATAGTATCAAAAACAAAGCTGATATCTATGATGTTATTGTGGTTATAAGAGGCGGAGGCTCTCAGTCTGATCTAGATTGGTTTAATAATATATTGCCAGCTACAAGTATTTGTAATAGCAAAATTCCTGTATTTGTTGGTATTGGTCATGAGCGAGATAATTGCGTTTTAGATGATATCTGCACTAAGACTTTTGATACTCCTTCTAAGGTTATTAATTATATAGTTATTAGTATTTTGAATAATGCAAGTGATGCTAAGAATGATTATATATCTATATTACAAAGTACAAAATCTATCGTAAATACACAGAAAATGTATGTTGATAATATATATTCAGGTTTTACATCAAGGTTACAGTATTATATAAATCATCTTAGTAGTACAGCTGATAATAACTATTCAAATGCTGTTTCTTTATCAAAATCTATCATTAGATTCTATAATACTAATTTACAGTCAAACTATAGTCATATTAAACAATATTCACACAATCTTATTAATGAATATGAAGAAGCGACTTACAGTCTCAAAACTAGAGTTTTAGATATGGCTAATAATATTACTGATAAGTGTAGATATACGAGTGATTTCACATATAAACAAATATTATCATTATCTATAGAGCCTACATTAAGTAGGGGATTTAGTGTAACACAGTCAATAGATGGTAATTATATAACAACAAAACTGCAGGCATTAAAACACGATAAATTAAATATAGTTTATAGTGATGGAGTAATACAAACAAGGATTATGAAAGATGGCGACACAGAGTAAAAAATTTGTAAAAAATTATGAGATACTAGCAGAAATAAATGACAAGTTACAATCTACGCAGGATAATCCTGCTATCTTAGATGAGCTAGCTCCAATGCTAGAACAGGCATCAAAAAGCTATAAAATTTGTAAAGAGAGAATCGCAGCAGCTCAAAAATTTATTGATGAATTTGATCAAGATAATGTCTAAATCTTAAAAATATCTATTTCACCTTATTTTTTCTTTTGAAATGAGCAGAAAATTAAAATACTATATATAGCAATATGTATTAATTAATAACTAATAATGGATAAAAAAATATCATTTAAAAATATCTTCTGTGCTGGCTTTGCTACTACAGTAGAGTATTTTGACTTCGCACTATTTACATATGTAACTATTTATATATCCGCTACTTTTTTCCCAGACAGTAATTCATCTGTAGCTATACTTAAAACATTCGGTTTGTTTGCTGCAGGTTATCTTCTGCGACCACTAGGAGGTATCTACTTTGGTAATTTGGGTGATAAAAAAGGGCGTAAGCATGTTTTAATATTTACAGTAACACTTATGCTTATATCCACAGCGATGATAGCTTTTACACCAGGATATGGCAGTCTAGGTATTACTTCTGTAATACTTATCTTATTAGCTAGAATGATACAGGGATTCTCTATTGGTGGCGAGTACAATGGAGTGCTTGCGATACTAAGTGAGGGAGCACCAGATAAAAAACGTGGTTTAATTACTGCCTTTGGTACCTTCTTCTCAGGCTTAGGGGTTTTCCTTGGTACGTTTACAGTTTATGTGTTGACTGAGTTTTTTAATCCAGATCAAATGCAAGCTTTTGGTTGGAGAATATGCTTTATAATAGGAACTGTATTGGCCGTTTTTGTTCTTGTATTGCAGTTTGTTCAAGATGAATCACCAGAGTATCTTAGAGCAAAAGAAGATGGTTTGATAGACGATACTCCAGTTGTTTCTGCTATTAAGGAGTACCCATACCAAATATTTATAGTCTTTGCATTGGCAGGATATCTAGGTATTGTATATTATATGGTTTCAGGCTTTATACCTACTTTTCTAAAACATGATTTAGGCTATAGTGTTAATACTGCTATGTTTATGTCTATGATAGCTGCATTTTTCTATTTTGCTACAGCTCCAATATGGGGTGGTTTGTCAGATAAGATAGGCAGGAAAAAAGTTCTGTTGACATCTTGTGTGGGTATTGGTTTGTTAATATATCCAGCATTTTATATTATAACAAACACTCATTCGCAAGTGGTTATTACAGTTGTTATGACAATTATTATGCTGCTAATATCTGCAGCTACAGCAACATTTGTTGTGACTATTAATGAGCTTTTCCCAACACATTTAAGGTTTAGTGGTGTAGCAACAGGTTATAATGTAAGTAATGCTTTACTTGGTGGTACAGTACCAGCTGTTTCTGCTGCGTTAGTTATGTACTTCGGCAATGTATCTCCTAGTTTTTATGCATTAGTTGCTTCTATTATAATTGTAATAATTATCGCAAAAATGCCAGAGACTAAGGGTATTGAGTTAGAGGAGTGATTTTGTGAGTAACTCAGTATTGATTGTTAACCCTTTAGTATCTATTACTTATTTAATAGATAGATTAAAATCTTATGATATTGATATATACATATTATTTACTGACAAAAACTCTTATGAGTTTGCATCAAATAAGATAAATTTTAAAAATATATCATCGATTCTTTATATAAAAAATATTGAAGCTGCTATTAAGTTTTATTGTGAGCTAGATATTAAATATGTTATCAATGGTTCTGATCTAGAAAATACTGTAATTTTTGACAAAATCACATCAAGATTAACACCACAATATTCTAATGATATTAATACGAGCTTACTAAGAGTTGATAAATTTAAACTACATAAGTTTTTGTGTGATAATAAATTTAGATATATAAAACAGGAGATAATAACTACAAAGCAAGATATAATAAAGTCTAATATAAAGTATCCGTTTATTATAAAACCAGCCCTATCAATTGGGGGATCAGTTGGTACAGTTAAAATAACATCTAGAGCAGATCTTGATCAATTTTTCGATAGTCGAAATGTTGCGAGTATAGATACTCGGTCGGAAAATAGACATGCAGACTTATTGGTTTGTGAATATATTACAGGAAAAGAGTATATTTTTGATACGTTTTCAGTGGATGGTAGGCATTATTCTTCAGGTGTTCATTATTACGAAAAAATATACATAGATGGTAAGCCAAGTATTAAGTCCATAAATTTTTTAAAGGATACAGACCTAACACAAAAGATTTGTGATTATGCTTATATGATCTTATCTGCAGTAAACTTTAATAATGGATTCGCTCATATTGAAATATTTGAAGATGATCTGGGTTTTGTTGTAAATGAAATAAATCCGAGGATATCTGGTTGCGGAGGGTTAGTTAATGAATCTGCCAAACTTAATGGAATGCCTACTCAAATAGAACTCCTTGTTAAAAGTATTTTTAATAAATTAATAAAGAGTCCCAATTTGTTTGGTAAATATACGAAGATAGTGACCCTTAGAAACCCTAAGGGTAATGTTATTCCAGAATTTAATTCTGTAATTTCAAATGAAAATATAAAGTCACTTTTGAGTATTGTTCAGATCATACCAGCTGGCAGAGTAGATAATAATTGTTATGTTGCAAGTGTGTTATTGGGTAGTAATTCAAAAAAAGAAATTGAAAATGATGCTAATAGACTTTTTGAGTATGATTTAAATCGATCTAGTTTATAATCAATTTGATTGTAACTATATAAATATCTAGGAAGAAACTATGATTTTTGCAATATTGTTAAGACTGTTGATTTAATCTGCCAATAAATTCATAAATTTTGTAAAATATGAATATCGCAGATATTTATATTTTTAGTAGAAATGGATTTTTTCTTTTTAGGTTTAGAAGACTCATTGGGTAGTGATAATAAATTTGTAAAACTAAACAAATTAGTTAACTTTGAAAAGTTCAGGAAAACATTAAAAGGTATCTATACTCAAGATATAACAAGACAAGGTAGACCAGCCTATGATTGTA
>RQTK01002013.1:2708-21345 GCA_003991915.1 Elysia chlorotica | reverse complement strand
AGATCTATTATTGCATTGTGTGGAGGTTGATACGCACTTGTGCTAGCACCTTTTTTGTACTGATCTACACACTGTCCGTTTAAAAAAAAAAATTAATATCAAAGCGTTTACCTATTCAAACTGTTGAAAAATCCCTTTAATAGTTCGCACACAAGGAAAAGGCATAAAGTTGTGCAATGTAAAAAGGTTAACCAATGAAAGTGAACAGTGTCGTTGCACAATGACATGCGGGTTACCATCTTTAAAATTATATCAATAATACCTTAAAACTATTAGTATAAACAGCAGTAGTTACTTTGTTTTGTTGTTGCTCATTTTTTGTCCATTTTAGTTTTATTATGAGCCTACACAAGAAAGGTGATAAGCTTTCAAGGTTATCATTAGGGAACTGACAATAACTTTGATTTTCTTGATGGACATTTTGAGAATAATTCTCTGTTGCTCTCTACAACTCTCTGCCAACTTAAGCTTTCCATTTCTATATGTTACTCTCTCACTCGATCTCTCTCTCTTTATATCTGCCTCTCTCTAAAATTGTATCTACCTATCCCCCCTCTCTCTTCCTCTCTCTCTCTCTCTCTCTCTCTCTCTCTCTCTCCCTCTCTCTCGCTCTGCCCCCGCCTTCCACTCATTTTCTCTCTTTCTCTCTCGATCGCTTTATCTATTCATATCACTTTCTAGATTCTCTAGGAAGGTGCAATTTGGCGACGGATCGCTAAACATTACTCGGATATTTTTACTTTCCACCACACAGAGACAGAGCGATAATACATGTGTTGCAGTACTTCTGTCAAATTAAACTGATGCCGGTGAAATCGTGCTTTCTATCAGTAATCTACGCCCCTCGCCGTCTTTTGGCCGATCGTAGATTTCAAACCAGGGACCTCCCGATTGGGAGACCTATGATCTACAACTTGCGCTTTTTCGCCCCCACCTCCACTCGCCCCTCCCCCCCCTCCCATTACACACAGATAACTCGGAATTATTATGAGTCTCACCCCTGTCAATTTCAATTAAGGAATACTTAAAAATAGAGATAAGGTAGGAAAAGGTAAACAGAAAGTGAAGGTTACTTTGGAGTGGTCCAATCGAAAACTATTAAACCCAGTTCGAATTTTCGAATTAATTCTTTATTTTTAAGACTTTTCTTGATGTGTGTCTTGTTTTGCGTGTGTCTTTGTATGTACCTGAACTTGTCACATGTGTCAGATTGCTACACAGATAACACATGTCTATAATTAGTAATGATGTATGCATTTTTGAATCCCGGCTATCTCGCTCTGGGCTGCCGTTGGCTAAAGCCACGAATCGACCTGATGTTAAACTAGGAGGGAAAAAGGGAGGAGAGAGAGAGAGATAAAAAGAAGTGTTAGTTGAGTTGATGTTGTTGAGTTGGTTTTACGTCCTTATGTGCTGCCACACACGAGACGGGCGTGGATACCGTAACTTCTGTCTCAGCCGGTCACAAAACTGACACTGACCCAACCAGTAGGGAGCGCAATCGCCAGGACTCGAACTCGGAACTTTTGCGTCGGAAGCCGATGCTCTACCCCAGAGCCACCGCGAGAAAGCAAGTTAAGTACTCACCGCTACCCACTTGTGCTCCAGAACTTGTGTGGCTGTGAGTCTCCGATCTGAGTCAATGTTCAACATCCCAGAGATAACATCCTGTCAGGTGGCACCGACATACATTTTGAGGTTAGGATTACCTTGCATTTGTTGTATTGAGTCAGTATTACAGTCATCACAATTATAATAATGGAGCTAGGACAAAAATATTTGAACCCCAAATCTCTAAAACTGCACAAGATGAAGAGGTTTAGTAGCCTACACGTCAAATTCATCCGTTTATCTTCACTTTTACCTATCCCACAATGCACACGAATTTCGTGGGTTTTTTACTAGTAATAATTAAAAAACATATTTTATAATACAAAACTTTTGTGTCAGCGAGTCTTCGATCTGAGTCAATGTTAACATTCTGACAGTGTCCCCCCCCCCCCCCCCCCGCTTGAATTCTCTTATGTTGTGAATAATTAACTTTCTTGATTATACTTATCTGCATAGAGAGCACCGGAGGCGAAGAGACTTGTGATTAACCTCTGCACCTGAGTTGATTGTGGAGAGCAGTGTTGAGTTGGACTCATACCTGCACGTACCTACGTGTATCTTTTTACATTCGAGACCTTGGGATCACAGGCCCCATAGCAAAACGGAAACGATCGGTTAACCTCAAAGTAATATGTACCAGCGTCCAATCACTGCTCTATCCAAGACTGACAGAGCCAACCAGAGATCCGAAAGTTCTAGGCCTAGAGAGTTGATTACGTCATTCGTGATCGTTGTGTGGAACGCAAGGTCTGTGTTGTGCAATGGGCAAACACGGAAAACCAAATATGGCTTTACATGCGTCACTAATAAATACAAGATTGCCAGTTTATGTCCATTAGATACACCCCTGATCATCGTCATTATTCTTTAGATTGTTGCAGCTGTTACAACAAAGAGGTGAGTGTTTTGGATTAGCTCTATTAATGGTTGGGCACTAAGAGATTGTATGTGACATTAAAATCTATTATCTAGTTTAAAATAATACCTCACACCTACTACTTCTTTAATTATAGGAAACTTAAATAATTATTGAAAACCTGTACCTAGCATTGAAATACGCATCATTTATTTTTTTCTTTTTAGATTATTCTCTAAAAATTTAGGAATAATTATATCAAATAATGTAATGTGAGTGTATATTTTTTTGTTTTGTAACTTTGTATTTATTTATTTTACTATTTTTTTCTTTGAAAAAAAAAACAACCCAACCATAACCGATACGTTGTTTCATGCCCGTTTTCTTTCTCTCGTGTATGCGTATTTTCCTCAAACCAATGTTCTTGTTTATTGAAATTTGTTTTCAAGCATGCTAGTGCTTTTATCTTCATTCTTAATCCATCGCGTCCTCAAGCTCCCCAGTCTCCTTTTCTTCTCCCCCGCCCCCTCCTCCCCAGCTGTTTATCCTCGCTATTTTTATCGTACTCTTCATTTTCTATTTCCTTCCCTATTCGCTCCTCTTCCTTTTCATTAATCTCCCACTCCTCATTCTCGTCGTCCTCTCGTCCCCACCAGGCCTCTACCCTCTTGGCATTTTTTGTTTGTTTTTTCTACTTCTTTTGTTCTTATATTTCATCTTCTTAGATTTCCCTTCTTTCTTATCTTTTTTAAACCCGCTCTCAAAACTTATCTCGCTGATGGTAGAATCACACAAACACTGTAATCGTAAGCAGTGCCCAGTTTCAGTTGCAGGGAGCCCAGGCCTAGCTTAGAAGATGGTCCCTCACTCCCTTGTAATTGTCCTGGGGTGCATAATTTTACAAAGCTTCTGGTTTGGGCGTGCCCCGCCTTAAATCCAGCACCAAACGCAAGTCTCAATGAAGTTATTTGACTCTGCCAAAGTCGCCCAAGCAACAGAGATAACAGCGCAATGACTATTAACCGTTCCATGAATAGCTTGGGGCGTCACACTTAATGACGCAACCGAAAACATCAGGCGAACCATCGCACGCGAAGCATCACATCAAATACTTTTTGTTTCCGAAAACAGCTCCTTCAGGTGTCAGCTTCGTACTCTTTCATTCTCGACTTCAAAACAAACCGTTACGAGATTCCAGCTTTAACTTCGCATAAAAAATTATTTTTATATATATCTATAATATGGTAGTAAGAACGAGGTCACGGTAGCTAACAACTTGCAGTAAGCCTTCTCTAACTCTTATATCTTAAACCGAGTCGTAAGGTTGCCAAAACGATGGACTTACCACCCTTGGTAGCAAAGGGGCATTTTTCAACTACAACTTGTAGTACAAGACATTATTGCGGTGGTTTACACAACAGAATGGTCGACTGTAGCTAAAAATATGATTCACTAAAGAAAACCGAACTATTCTAGGAGCCATAAAACGTCTACTGGTTATTTTGACAAACATCAGTTGTGTTAACTCTATCGCTCGGATAGCAATTTATACACAATTTATCTAAGTATAAACTTTTACGCGGTTTGAAAGTACCCATTTGTTTATACCTGTGGAATGGTATTTTAATGTAGCCCAAACTAAATTCATGCGAAAATGAGATTTTCCCCCCGTTGGTATCAAAACGAAAAGTATAAAAGCGATTGGTCATTGTTTGAACGTACCATACCCACGGACTGACGAGTTGTTGTCAGAATCTCTTTGATTCAACACAAGCGTCAAGTTTAGATTTACCAAAGGTAATAATTATTTTGTTTTATTATATCTACAATTATATGGCTTCACTATTAATTTAGAATATCCTTTTTGGGCAACTTTTGAGAAAAAAAGCAAAACCAAATAAAGCTTATTAGATCTAAACATCAAATTATATGATAAATACTTTTCATAATTTTTTACTGCTTCACATAAAAATATCCGATAGAAAAATCTAAAGCGTTTTGACCAGGCCATTTTAAAGCCCTGTTATAAAATTAAATATGATTGTTTAAAAAGACTAAACCTGATTTTGAGCTGAATAATGTTTAGTGATTCAGGCCTGTTTTACAAATAACGCAGAGTTGAGTTGGTTTAACGTCCAACATCAGCACTATATAGGCTATATTGTGGACGGACCCAAGACTGACGTCTGATAGTTTTACGTGCTACCACACACGAGACAGGGCGGAGATACCATGCCCCCTGCCTCAGCCCCCCAGAAATAGTGCAGAGACAACTGACACTATAAATAATACTATTACGAATAATAGATGGCAGCTTTTTAGTCCACTCCTGTATTCAATGATCAATCTCGCTACCTTTGAGGTTGCAGGTGTATCGGCGCTATCATCTAAAATAAGAATGTAATCTTTGATAATATATTCATTAACTAGTTGTTTTCTAATTACTTTACATGAACATCAAGCCACCGACCTAAATTCGAACTGGAGACCATTGCTCGTCAGTCTAGAGCCCTAACCGATTGAGCTGTTCGTAATCTCTCTCTCTCTCTCTCTCTCTCTCTCTCTCTCTCTCTCTCCCTCTCTCTCTGTCTCTCTTCTCTTCTCTTTTCTTTGTTTAAGGACTCTGGGTTCCCTCTCACATTCTATCGTTCTATTCTCTCTTTTCTTTCTTCCTTTCACCTATTTCTCAGTCTAGCCCCTCTCTTCCTCTCTCTCTGTCTCTCTCTCTCGTCTCTCTCTCTCTCTCTCTCTCTCTCTCTCTCTCTCTCTCTCTCTCTCTCTCTTTCTCTCTCTCTCTCTCTCTTTCTCTTTTTCTCTCTCCCACCCACCTAAATTCGAACTGGAGACTCCTGCTCGTCAGTCTAGGGCCCTCTCTCTCTCTCTCCCTCTCCCTCTCTCTCTGTCTCTCTTCTCTTCTCTTTTCTTTGTTTAAGGACTACTGGGTTCCCCATCTCACATTCTATCGTTCTATGTACATCCCCTCGATCATTTCTTTTATACCTATTTCACAGCCATGTCAGTTAGCGCCCCAAACTTTCGCCTGCTGCCCATCGCGGCGGCCGTGGCTCTCTGTCTCTTGTTGGTCTGCCAAGTCTCCGTGGCCCAAGAGGATGATGAGACGTCAACCGAACCAACCACAACTGAGTCCGGTACACGAAACAGGATGTGGAACCGTGGAAACATTATCATCGGCGGCGCCTTTGGGTTAGAGGAGAGGGGCAAGAGAAGGGCACCGAGGTAAGTACAACGTCGCGATAGTTTAAGACTCGTTGTAAGCCTTCTTATTCGCATATTGGCCCTAAATGTTTGACCATCCAGCGTCTCTCATTTGTCTGATTTCTCAATACCTATCGCCAGCAACTAGAAATGTGGGTGGATTGGAAGACTCATGGAGGAGAGGGGCTAGAGAAGAGTTCCCGGGCAGAGTTTACAATAATTGTAGATTTGATTCTACTGTTCTGAAAAATCCATAAAGTAAAAACGAAACGTCTTGATGTCGTATAATGCACAATTTTTCTCGGCAGACCATAGCTCTTAAGTTTATGTTGATAACTGTCTTGTCACTATACGGTAAAGTTTTGTGACGTGTTGACCGATCTAGTGTCTCTAATTTGTTTTAGTTTGCTTGATTTCTCAATGCCTTTCGTCAGCAACTAGACATGATTAAGATCTGACATATTTTCGTGCTGCTACACAAAGACCGCGATAGGATGCCATGATATCATTCCCAGCCGATTATAATATACTACCTCTGATCCACCCTGTGACGGACAAGAGGGGTTCAATCCTAACTCTCTTAACCAAGCTAAAGCCAGTGCTCTAACCAAAGCGCTTCCGTACCCCGTAGTAAAAATGTGTAAAATGAATTACAAATCATAACTTATCATCTAAACTCCAGACGTGGGCAGGATGAGGAGTCCCCCGAAAGCTCGGCCTCTCTGGGCGAGTATCTCTCTGGATCCGCCGGCCGGCGCCGCAAGAACAGGAGGAGGGGTGGCAAGAAGGAAGACGAGTCGGATGACGATCTGGACACTGCCGAGCTTGCCAGAGACATTGAGGTGCTGGCCCAGGCCAACGAAAATACACTGGACAGGGCGACTGAGGAAGATGAGAGAAGGTTGGTGGTGGATTTATTAATGACGATAATAATAATAATGGTGGTGGTGGTAGTGATGGTGGTGATGGTCATAATGTCGTCCCGATTCGGGGTTGACGGAGCATAATGTTTCCATGTCAATCTTGCACCAGTCTATGGTTCTCATTGTAGCTGGGAAATAATGATGGTGATGATAATGGTGAGAGTAATCTATGTATAAAAGGAGCGCTGTTAATGTCTTTTTAAATGGACGTTTCCGAAGCAACCACCAGCGACAGTGAGGCGCAAGTCCAGACGAACCAGAATACACTGGTCAGGAGCAGCAGAGGAGGGCGTAGTTGGATTTGATATTTATTCTTGGCTATCTTGTGAATGGATCCCACGATTAATCGCTGGTAGTTTTACGTGGCACCCTACAGAGACAGAGCATAGTATACCAGGACTTCTGTTTCAACTGGTCCGATTGTACTGACAATGGGATCTTATCATGATTCGAGCCCTGCAAGCTTGATTAGAAGTCTCCTGTTATACCGACAATGCTGCTTCGCCCTCCTCGCTCTACCAAATAGCTGTGATTAAATTAAGAAACATTATTGTGAGTAGCTCGGCGTTTTGTCTTGTTATATACGTGTCTAAAAGACCACAAAAAAGAAGAAAAAAAGGAAGAAAGTTAATAACGTTATGATTGCATTAACATAACATTTTTGTATTTATCTAGTGCCCGTGGTGTGTAATCCTACGACGTTTCCTGGTAATTATTATACTAGATGTTGATTTTGCCGCGCAGTTGCTTATTCTTCAAATTTCAAAAAAATATTACTAGTAAAATTTTGTGCATTTTTTGTTTTGTGTTTTTTGTCATGATTTTTTTTTTGTAATGAACTTCCGTTCACACGCTTCCATCACAGCAATGCGCGCCGTCGCGGAGTTGCCAAGAGATACTTTGGCGGAGTAGGCAGAGAGTTCGTGGGTTTCCCCAATCGTGCCAAAGAGACAATCAACTCAGCAGTGACCGACATGTTGGGCGGCCTCAACACCGTCCTCAGGATGATCCCATATAACGAGATCGAAGGTTAGTTAGATATATCCAGTGGTGGTAGTAGTAGTAGTAGTAGCAGCAGCAGCAGTAGTAGTAGTAGTAGCAGCAGCAGCAGCAGTAGCAGCAGCAGCAGCAGCAGTAGTAGTAGTAGTAGTAGTAGTAGTAGTAGTAGTAGTAGTAGTAGTAGTAGTAGCAGCAGCAGCAGCAGCAGCAGCAGCAGCAGCAGCAGCAGTAGTAGTAGTAGTAGTAGTAGTAGTAGTAGTAGTAGTAGTAGTAGTAGTAGTAGTAGTGTATAGTCGCTGCAGCAGCAGCAGTAGAATGAGGATAATTAGTTATAACAGCAACAGCAGTGGTAGTAGTGGTAGCAGAACCAGCAAAATTAACATACGCTTAGCTTTGGAAAAGCGTGTTATGGCAATCTACCCATCAATTTTTAATAAACTTTATAACATTTTTTTTATTACCCCTACTATTTGGAATTCATAGCTTAAATTATATGTGAAAACGACGCAAACTCGACAAAATGAAAGGCATTTGATGGAAAAACCAGAGAGCGTGAAATAGTATGCATTTTTCTCTGTAAGGGGATTTTGCGTATGTAGGTCCAAATGAACAAGGTAATAGCTTCTTTCTTTAAACCTTAGTAAAAAATTAAGTCTGAAGCTTGGCCAACCGCTTTAGTTTCAATAAAGAAAATGAGTAAGCATGCCTCATGCCAGCTCCACGCAACAATAGCATTGTGAGCTCTTTTTTGTTTTAAAACGTGTCACTATTTCATTGGTCTCTGTAAAACCTCCTACCTAAACTACCGCCGTCTGTCCCCAGACACGGCGCTGCGTGTGGCGGGCTACCTGCAGCAGCTGGTGGAGAGCGGGGTCCCGGCCGCCATGTTGGACAGCCTGATGAGCAGTCGAGTGGGCGGGGCCACAGAGACCATGGCGGCGCTGGTGGACTTGCAGGGATCTCCGGAGGAGCTGGAGCCTATCCTGGAGGACATCGCTGCCAACTACAGGAAATTGTTCCAGGTAAACAGACAGGCGCGGTAGCCCTGGGGTTGGTCGGTTGGTTGGTTGGTTGGGTTGGTTTAACATCCAACAGCAGCACTATATAGACTGTATTGTGGACAGGCCCCAAGACGGACGTCTGACAATTTTATGTGCTGCCAGACACGAGACAGGGCGGGAATACCATGACTCCTGTCTCAGTCGAGCCCTGGGGTAGAACAACGGCTTCCAACACAGGAGGTCCATGGCTCGAGCCCCGCTATGGCGCCTTCGTTCACTACTTGTTGGTTTGGGATCAGTATAACGTGACCAGCTGAGACAGAGTCATGCTATCTCCAAGCAATTAGTAATAACACAGTTTGTAGGATATCTTATTACAACTGTAATATCTTTCTGTGCTGTTGACATGCGTTTTCTGTTTTTACTCTTAGAGATCAATTAATATGATACGAATATCAGAAAGCGAGGTACTATGTAATATAAAGAAAATGAATGCTGGAAAGCTTCTTACACCTATAGGCTACAAATTTTAGGTAAAATGTCGATTTCCCTTGATGGGATTATTAAAGTCATCTTACCTTATAATAGTTATATTCAGTCCAGCATCTTCTTAACTTAGGGCAACGTACGTATTTACTACCTTGGGCGCCTTGATGTCAGTGTCAGCTATTGTGGTTCTCCACTTCTCTATGTCACTTGAGCTATGTTCATTCAAGAATGCAGACTCAATGTAGAAAACTCTATACCTGTACAACCCTGCTAATCAAACCTGCTAAATAATTATGTGTAATCTGAGTAGATATACCGAAGGAGAAGAAGAGTTCTCTGCTTTTCATCACGAAGTCAATAATTCTATAACCAACACGACACCACTACCTTGTTTCTTTCCTCCAGGGCGCAGCGGGTCAA
Organism: Elysia chlorotica; assembly: GCA_003991915.1. Lineage (NCBI taxonomy): Eukaryota > Metazoa > Mollusca > Gastropoda > Plakobranchidae > Elysia > Elysia chlorotica. The sequence continues at coordinate 11,830 of RQTK01002013.1, read as the reverse complement.
GTAGACAGCTTCCTGTCCCTCCTTATGCCGCGCAGAAACCAAGGATCTGACCCAATCCGCGCCATCTTGGAACAACTTCCGCGCAATATCGCTAACGCGAATAAAGGTCAAGGTAGCGGCGGCTTCGCGCCCCCTGAAATTGCCGGCGGTAGCACACCTCCTCAAGGTGACGCAGAGGTTGACGCCGTAGAGGAGATGGAAGACCAAGACCAAGACCTAGAGGAGTAATTGTATAAGAGCAGGTTTAACTTGGCAGAAGATTATATTGATTTGTGTTATCTATTCAGATGCCTAATGTTCGCCTAGCTAAAATGTATCGATTTTCAAATAGCAGCTGTAGTGGAGATTATATCTATTGAAACTTTTTTTGTATTATTTATATTTGATCTATGTGTACTAGAAGCAGCGGTGCTGCCCCCACTTCCCCCAAATCTTTACCGTTGAAATTATAATTACAGGACTAATCTTTATCCCTTCTGAATACGAGGATTATACTTCAGTAATCTCCCTTCCTATTTCAACTTCATGTATTTTTAAATTAAGACAGTTACCATTCTTTGAAAAGTTTTGGATTTTTCTCAACACTGATGCTTTATTTAATGAAGATATATAACCGAAATAAATCGACAATCCTACTATAGATTTCCAGGATTTTTGTTGCCTTTTTTTGTTTCTACCAATAATAATCATGTCAGTGTTTCTGTGTATCTTTGAACTCAGGATTCAAGATTGAGGTTATGAATTTTAAAGTTTTGTTTGCTCTGTCGTGGAACTTCTGATGAAGTGTTTTCAGAGGATGAAAACTCTGTCAGTTGATCAGCTCAGGGGGAGGCTACCCTAAACAGCAGGCAGTCACTGAATTGACTGAAGTGAACACATTTTTGCATAACAAAAGAAATAGAAATAGTGATCTATTTTAAACTAGTATCTTAGGACAGAATATTACTGAACATTTTTCTTTCGGCTTTCAAACCTACTAAAAGTAAACTGTTCGAACTGTACGTAATATTTTAATGACAAAGCGCACTTTGATTCTAAACGCAAACAATAATAATAATATTGTTTACTTCAATGGCTCTCCTTTTATATTTGAAAGCCCGGGGCCACACGTTTTCTGCTCTGCAGATATTTACTAACACCAACAGCAACTTACGAAACTCCCTCCAACAAAAAGAGAAAAAAATACACCCCCAAACTCAAACAAAACAAAACAAAAATACAGCAAAACTATGTTAACCCAAATCAAGTGTTAATTATAAAATTTGATCCCAAGCAATTAAGACTAAGAGTGTGCAATGAAAAGAAAGTAATGGTTACTGTACAGAGTTATAAAGAAGCATTGTATGCTACACGTGTGGGAATCGAAATGGAAGCTTTCTCAAATCGTTATCTACACTTGTTTAAAACTAGATACTATTTATAGCCAGAATTCGTAGGTAATGTTGAGCGCTGATTAGAAGAATAAGGCATAATTTCCCTATCACGTTACGTTGTGATGGAGTGTGCGCATTGATATGATTTGTGCTAGCACACCTTGGTATTGATCTGAACAACTTTCATTTCTAAACATAATGAAAATCAAAACTTTTACTTTAATCCTTTAAAATTTTTTTGTTGATCCGTCAGCACCACTCGAAGAGAATATAATGCATTGTATTACCATTTTGCGGTGTTTGTATCATTTTCAGATTTAACAAAATATTTTACTGAATGGTTTAAGTACAGTGTTACCGATAATCGCATTAATTTGAAATTTTGTTCTGTGTAATTTTCGGTTGGAATTGAAATACATTCATTGTCAAAGTTAGCGAAAATTACACAGAACAAAATTTCAAATTAATGCGATTATCGGTAACACTGTACTTAGAAAACCTAAAATATCATTGGCCAGAGAGTGCGAAATAATGTGAGACTCTGCACCGCGTGGATTTTGCGTAGATCTCTTCCTTCTTTAAACCTTTGTAGAAACTTAAACTGAACATTGCTTAACCGCCTTAATGTCAATACAGAAACAGAGTGGCCACCGTATCAAACGCATTGTGGGCTATTTTTGTCAAACGTCTCACTATTAATCTGAAATCTCTATTGTTATTGAAAAAGACATTGAAAAAAATCACTGTAGAGTTTTTGAAGTCACTACCATGTGATTGCTAATGTACCAGACTGGAATATTCTAGTCTGGGTTAATAAAGATCGCATGTTTTATGTTAGAAATATGAAGCCAACATATGGTTAACAAGTAAATCTGTCATTCAAAATATTTGGGCAGGGAAAAAAAACACAACTTCTATCATTTTCACTTATGTTATCTTTTTTTTTGAAATCCTAACTGTTTCCCTGATGTCAAAAGAATAAACAGAATAATAACCAGCAGTCACAAGGTTAAGCCGTTGGTACGGCATTAAAATAATGTAATCGCATGACCTGTGTGTATATGTGTTGCGTTAAGCATTAAATCAAGGACCGTTTCACAAGCTATGATCGATTAAACTAAATATCCAATTAAGGACTTGAAAAAATATCACAGTAAAGTTTAGCTTTAAGAATTGCAAACACAATGCAAAACAAGTAAGATTTAGTTTTTTTATTACACTGTGGTAAACGGAAGAACATGGATGTATAACTTTTCTTCTACATATGTTGTATACATACATGTAGGCCTATCAAAAAAAGCTCATGTATTCAACAATGATCCAGTAATAATGCTTTCAAAAGAAATACAAAAGAAACGTACTTTTGACATTCTAACAATCATAGAAATCATGTAAGAAAACAGACTTTTTCAAAAATATTTTTCTTTGAAAAAGAAAGAAAATTAGTTGATAAGAAAATACACAATTAAATGTAAACTTATTGTAACGTTTTTCTAACTTAAAAAACAAACAAACAACAAAACTCATTAAAAGTTTCCACCTACACTTTTTGCGATTTCGAGAAAAACTTGATCAAAAGTTTGGACTATACCAGATGTATGAGTAGGTCATTAGTCCTAATGTTTCTTTTATTTTTATAGCCGGGCTCCCAATCTCTACAGGTTTTGTTTTGAATATTTTCCTGTACAGGTAGAACCTTATCATGCTGTTATCTCTAGTTTTACAGAAACTGCAAATGGAACCTTTTTAATGTCACCTCACGACTAGGCTATACATGTATCAAGAATAAAAAAAAAATAGAATACATCTCAAGTTGTTCCCCCTTGCGACCATGAATACAGAAGGATCGTGAGTTTTCTGTGTTCTAGACGTTAAAAGAGCTGCGTCGCGGTAAGCTTATTAGTCATCTTTGGAATTGAAATAAACAAAAATCTTAAGACGAGTTATAAGCTTACTAAAACGAACTTTGAATTTGCAACCCTCCGTCAGCAACTAGGCTAAAACACCACGGACTGCACAACTACACCGTCGCGGTAATACTACAACTCGTAACTATGTAAACCTTCTCATTTTCATAATTTTTATCTTAAGACGAGTTGTAATCTCACCACAACAAAAGTTTTACTTACCACATCTAAAACTCAGGTGCGTAAGGAGGAACGACTCAAGGGGCCGTAAGTACATGTACAATGTCGCGTTAGCTTACGACTCACTCGTCGTAAGCCTTCTTGACCGCACATTATTGCGACGAGCCGTAAGCTACTGCGACGTTGTACTTACAGCCAGAGATGTTATAACTTAGTTTTTGACGACCTTAGATCAGCAAGCAAGCCACAATCATACACCGCGGACTGTGCGGGAGGAAATTCAAGTGGTTTTAAGACGAGCAGTAAGCTTACCACAACGTTTTAGCATATGTTAAATCCTAAGGGCACCAAGTGGACTATATACACCGCAGACTGTTCGCCTACAAGGGAATGTAAAGCCGTAAAGTTAACTTGGTTTGTAGTAGTTGAGCGGGAATCCCCTCTGACTGAGGGCGCCGTCCACCACCAGGCACTGTCCCGTGACGAAGCTGGCAGCATCACTGGCCAGGAACAGGATGACGTCAGCCTGCTCCTCAGGCGTGCTCAGGCGCCCGTGAAGCGGGTGGGCCTCCGACACGAACTGCACCGCCTCAGACTCGTAGAAGTCGCCAGGCAGATCCCGGAAGATGCGCGTCTTCACGACCGTCGGGTTGATGGCGTTGATGCGGATACCTGGGAAACAAAGGAAGGGGGTGGGGGGAGAGAATTAAGGGTAAGGTAAGTGTTGTTGATGCTTAGCGTCCTATCTCATCACTTATGTACATTTAAGCCACTATAATTATAGGCTGTAATGTTATTGATGATGGTAGCCAAGCTCACGACTGACAAATTTACATCTTGCAACAATGAGACAGTGCTGGGATATTCTGACTCTCAGGCGGTAACATTAGCCTGACACCAACCCAGCTAGTAAGCGACGAAATTGGACACAATTTTTTGATACAACCGATTTCGAGTTTCTAACCAGAGACCACCCAGTTCGCCCCCCTTTGGAGGAAACAAGCTGTGGGTAAGAAATATATACTTTTGTTTTGTGATGGGTAATATTTATTTAAAAAATAGAAGGAAAATAGTTTTGTGGGTTGTGACAAATGGAAAATCCAAATACTTGGGCACGATGTTTACAGAAAGCGAACAAAATGAAAGTCCAGGATCAGTCAAACCAATAGACCTTTCAGAAAGTTTTACGTGATTTTGCTTAGGGTTCAACGTCAGCACTATATAGTCTGACACGTTAACATGCTGCCACAAGAGACAGGGCGGGGATACAATGACTCTGTCTAAGCCGATCACATTAAACTGGCACCGACCAAACCAGTAGAGGACGAGTGGCCAGTGGGTTCTCGAACCTCCGACCACCTGCGTCGAAACCCTGTGTTCCACCTTAGGCTTACAGCCACCGCTCCCCCCCCCTCCCCTTATTAAGTAAAACATATATACTAATTTGGCTTACAACAAACTAACCCTAGCGCTAAGTACACCCAGTCTCTAATGTGGACAGCGAAAATTGAAAGTTGATAAAACAACTAGGGCAACATTTTCACATTTTAACAAAGAACATCTCATGTGTGACAAAATGACAATAGAAATAGTCGTAAAAGAGTCACGCACAAAATTAAATCTCGATACAGCATGGAAACAGACATTATCTTTTTTAGAGAGAGAAGAGAGAGAGAGAGAGAGAGAGAGAGAGAGAGAGAGAGAGAGAGAGAGAGAGAGAGAGAGAGAGAGAGAGAGAGAGAGAGAGAGAGTGAGTTGAGTTGAGCTGGTTTAACGTCCAACGGCATCGCTGTATAGGCTATATTGTGGACGGGTCTCAAGACTGACGTCTGGCCATTTTATGCGCTGCCACACACGAGACATGACCCATCCATTTATGATTTCAGGGTGCACGGTTGTGGACGTTCAGTAACAAATAAAACACAAACAAGAACAAGAACAACAACAGCAACCACAGTATCATCATTATCAACAACAACAACAACAACAACAACAACAACAACAACAACAACATTATCATCATCATCATCAACAACAACAACAACAACAACAACAACAACAACAACAACAACAACAACAACAACAACAACAACAAAAAGACTCACCTTTAGGGCCGAACTCTAGAGCAAGGTTCCGCACCAAATGATCCAAAGCTGCCTTGGAAATATTATACACGACGTTCGAGACGGAGGAGACCATACTGGCTATGGACGAGGTGACTACCACTGAGCCACCCGTGGCTTCCAGCAGCGGCACCGCCTCTTTGATCAGGAACAGGACCGACTTGACGTTCTGGTCCATGAGGCTGTCGTAGATCTCCTCGGTGATGCCGTCCAGGCCCTGCACGAAGTTCTGGGCGCCGTGGTTCGCCACTAGAGCATCCAGCTTCCCGAAGGCGTCCACGGTCTTCTTGAACGTATCCGCCCTGGTCTCGGCGCTAAGCATGTCTCCAGCGACGGCGATGACCTTGTTAGAGTGTCCGGCGTCCCGTCCGGCCTTGACGCACTCTTCCAGGACCTGCTGCAGCCTGGTCTCGTCACGGCCACACACCGTCACGTTAGCGCCGCGCTGTGCGAACATGATGGCCGTAGCCTGTCCGATTCCAGAGCTGGAGCCCGTCACAATCACGGATTTCCCTTTAAAGTCTGCCATCCTAGATGTCGATCGGTGGAGCTGTAATCTCTTCCAGTCTTTGTTTGGCTTGAAAAGAATGTTTTCTCAGGCGTTAACTTTAGCCCGACACCAACCCAGCTAGTAAGCGACGAAATTGGACACAATTTTTTCATACAACCGATTTCGAGTTTCTAACCAGAGACCACCCAGTTCGCCCCCGTTTGGAGGAAACAAACTGTGGGTAAGAAAAATATACTTTTGTTTTGTGATGGGTAATATTTATTTAAAAAATAGAAGGAAAATAGTCGTGGGTTGTGACAAATGGACAATACTTGGGCGCGATGTTTACAGAAAACCAAAAAATGAAGTCTAAGATCAGTCAAACCAATAGAGCTTTCAGGAAGTTTTAAGTGATTTTGCTTAGGGTCCAACGTCAGCACTATAATTATAGTCTGACAAGTTAACAGTCTGCCACACGAGACAGAGCGGGGATACTATGACCCATCCAATTATGATTTCAGGATGCCACGGTTGTGGACCTTCTGTAAAGAATAAAAATACAAACAACATCAACAACAACAACAACAACAACAACAACAACAACAACAACAACAGCATTATCATCATCATCATCAACAACAACAGCATCATCATCATCATCATCATCATCATCATCATCATCATCATCATCATCATCATCATCATCATCAACAACAACAACAACAACAACAACAACAACAACAACAACAACAACAACAACAACAACAACAACAAAAAGACTCACCTTTAGGGCCGAACTCTAGAGCAAGGTTCCGCACCAAATGATCCAAAGCTGCCTTGGAAATATTATACACGACGTTCGAGACGGAGGAGACCATACTGGCTATGGACGAGGTGACTACCACTGAGCCACCCGTGGCTTCCAGCAGCGGCACCGCCTCTTTGATCAGGAACAGGACCGACTTGACGTTCTGGTCCATGAGGCTGTCGTAAATCTCCTCGGTGATGCCGTCCAGGCCCTGCACGAAGTTCTGGGCGCCGTGGTTCGCCACTAGAGCATCCAGCTTCCCGAAGGCGTCCACGGTCTTCTTGAACGTATCCGCCCTGGTCTCGGCGCTAAGCATGTCTCCAGCGACGGCGATGACCTTGTTAGAGTGTCCGGCGTCCCGTCCGGCCTTGACGCACTCTTCCAGGACCTGCTGCAGCCTGGTCTCGTCACGGCCACACACCGTCACGTTAGCGCCGCGCTGTGCGAACATGATGGCCGTAGCCTGTCCGATTCCAGAGCTGGAGCCCGTCACAATCACGGATTTCCCTTTAAAGTCCGCCATCCTAGATGTCGATCGGTGGAGCTGTAATCTCTTCCAGTCTTTGTTTGGCTTGAAAAGAATGTTTTTTCTTTAAATAAAATACTTATCTTTTACGTCCCTCAGGTTTGCCTTAAAAATGTGACACAGAGATGATACTCTGTCCTGTAATTTTAAATTATCCGCACAAGTTGCGAAAATGAATAAACTGTCCCAGTCACAACCTACTTCTTACAATCCTAACCTTATTATGTTGACTAAGGTACTTCCACTCACTAGTAACTAGAGCACTATGATAATTTTATCTTGTGGCTTAGCACACAGGGTGACCCAGCACGTGAAGAACGAGTTCCTCGATACTGAATAAAATTGTTGCGGTTTATTCTTATCATACATCTAAGGTTTGCAGTTTAAACATGTTAATGCTCTACGTGCTACACCCCACTACACGGTAAGGGAAACGCAAAGAACACCCACAACAATTAACATTTTTCGCAGCTGAAAAAAGGTCGTCTTTGTTTGGAAAAACAACAATACTGTGGCTAGTATAGAGAAGGTTCAACTGACCTACTTCCATACACAGTGTGTCTGTGTGTGTTAGCCAGATGAGCTGACCCAGTTGATAAAGCGTTGACCTGCTATTCAGAGGTCCCGGTTCAAGTTCACAACTGGGCAGATTTATGTGTCTGATTCCATCCCATACATACGTATTTTCTAAATAAAAAAGTCACTTAGTTGTATAGCAAAGGGCTATGACGATAGGAAAACAAACGCAAATAAATAGACAAACAAACAAACAAACACACAGACAACAAAAAACAAACAAAGATTTCATTTATTTTCTTAATATTATGCAAAGTTGGAAAGGTTTGCATAAGTTAGTTGACTAGTCCTAAAGGCTGAGCAGAAAACACTCTATGAACATCGTTCGTTCTTTAGGACTCCTAACTATGGTGACAAGTAAAAGAAATGTACGATTTTTATCCTGATTAAAAACATCTGTTTATCCAGGTCAAAGTGCCCGTGTCTGAATACAAGGAATAACGGGGCATTGACCCCAACCAGTGACATTCTATTTAGAGACTAGATAGGCTAAGCAACGCCTCGAGCATGCGGCAGAAAGGAAGTGTTCGCCATTGGAGATCAGACCCTCACATCCAGCTCTGCGCTCGCGGTGAACCTTAATTAGAGCGCAGTCTATCTTCTTGCTTCACACACAGTCACACACACACGCACACACATTTATAAAATGACATTACGATTTATTTAAATATATTTATCTAATATAAGCTTTGTCTTTTCATCGATTTAATCCAACAGGAACGTTGGTAAGTAAATTATCGGACGAACTGCCGAGGTTATCCTTCTGTCTCACAACTCGATTTATTACTCTACCAGAACCACACTCTGATATCGCAAAAAGTGCTGCGCGCGGCAGGGGCATGAGCCCTTTATACTTTTAGTCGACTTACCCCAAGCTAAGCCTCATTCGTCAGCCTGGACTCTAATACAGCTGTACCAGCCCATGTGTGTGTCTGCATAATGTAAGAAGAAGAAGAAGAACAACAAAACAAAACCAATAATATTATAAACAAAACATAATGAAGAAAGGAAACGTAGTAATATGAAGGGAACGAAGAAGAAGAAGAAGAAGAAGAAGAAGAAGAAGAAGAAGAAGAAGAAGAAGAAGAAGAAGAAGAAGAAGAAGAAGAAGAAGAAGAAGAAGAAGAAGAAGAAGAAGA
>RQTK01002012.1:0-21581 GCA_003991915.1 Elysia chlorotica | reverse complement strand
CATTTTACTATACAGCTCTTAAAACAATTAAACGCTTATATAAAATTATTATAATTTTTAGTACAAAAAACAGAAGTGTTTAATTATTTTAAGAGCTGTTTAACAAAAAGATTGATCTTCCACAAATTTTACAGCTCTTAAAATAATTAAACGCTTATATATTATAATTTTTAGTACAAATAAAGAAAAGTGTTTAATTAGTTAATAGCTGTATAATTAAATGATTGATCATCACTTACACAATAATTGAAGGTTTTACACATGTGTTTCAAGAGGCGCTATTACGATCCCCTCCTTTGGGTCGTACTTTGTCTCGTTTGTCTTTCTTGCGTTGTTTAGTCATATACATAGTGCGTACTTTTTGGATGATGGAGAATATCTTTGCTTTTCAAGAATTTGCCAAGAGATGTTATTTATGTCGTGGTGTCTTAATTTTTCTAGTGCTCACTTTGGGTCGTCTGTAATCTATTCTTCTCTAATCTAAAACTGCATTTATGTTGGTTAAATCTAGTTTTGATCGCTGCATGCAAGAAAATGTGATTGAAATAGTTCTTAGTCTAAGTCTAAGTTTAAGTCTAATAGAGGTAGGAGCAAAGGAGTTCTTATATATTTCCGTTTTTGAAGGAGGTTGCACGATCTTATTGCTTCGCGCAGAGCGCACAAACTCTTAGTAAAGCGGGTGTTTGCTGTTACGTAAAACTGAATTTAGTCTAATCACGCAAGCTTTGCACTGGGGAGTTTCCAAACTCAATATTAGTTATTGTTTTAGCCTTCTTGAGTGTAATATTTATTTAACTTTCATCTCTCTTGTTAACTCCGCCATCCCAGCAACTAAATGTTTGAGAACATTATTCACAAATACTAAGGCAACGTCTTCAACAATACAACTGGACATGCAAACTGAGGAGCATCGAGATAGTACCGTGCTTTAATTTTCAGATTTTAAGCATTAACTTTTCAAAAATTTTTATAACAACTGTGATCAAGGCTACAGGTCGCAAATCATTCATATTAATTTGCGAACCATATTTTGGGTGGATTGGTGCAACTTCCGCTGTCTTCAATAGTTATGGTATTTGGGACAGGTGCCATGGGGTGTTAAAAAGGTGTAAAAATGCCTGTTGATTCACGGCAGCAATGTCAGGATCTCCAGCCTTGTACCCATCAACACTCTTTAATGCACAATAGACCTCTCTTTCTTCTATACTTATGTCTTCATCATTGTTCAGACTTAATTCATTCATCGATGGCAAAGAGGTAGCAAACACGTAGATCTAGCATTCGCTTTGCTTTACAGTATATAATCTGTTGTTATGTCAGAGACAGTCTAAAGTTGAAGAGTACATCAGTGATTCACAATCTAACGCATTATTTCCCCAATAAAGACAATAAGAGCATGATATATTAACCACCAGCTTATCATTGGTGTTAAAATTCTATTATGAAATCTGATAACATCATCGTAATCAACCAAATAATTAGGTCTAGTTGGGAACGCACGCAAACCTGACAAGTCCATCATCCCACGAGAGCGTGAGTAGAGAGAACGTGATCTCACACAAAGTTACGTTCCTTACAAATTGGACTATCTCAAAATAAGTATTTTTTTTTTAAGAAGCTAAAGAAGCGGTTTACATTTTTTTCTTTTTTAAATGTAGGTGACTGTAAAAAATGCCTAGTCGATTTTTCTCGTTGTAAAAAATGAATAGCTAAATGGAGAATGGTTCAAAGATCGTCATGGTTGATCAGTTTTGATCTAGTCTGTCTGTGAGATAACCCATGTTGTTAGCATGGTGACGGTGAGATGTGTTCAGAAAACAGAAACGCTTAAGTAGCCATAGGTGAGGAACAAGTTGTTTAGAAGTTCTGAGCGACAGCACTCTGAAAATAGAAAAATTACTTTATACTTTTTGACCTAAAAAAAAAACAAAAAACAACTCAACTAATTCAGTATTATAAGCTGGGTTTCCGGCACAGGTCATTCTAAAAGTCCTTTCGAATGTCTATTTTCTTTAAACTCTCTCTCTCTCTCTTTTCTCATAATTATAGAGTTGTACATTTTTAACCTCATTTACATTTGATGTTCTTTGACATAGGATAAAATACTCGACATGTCAACATTCCGACTTGTACATAATTCACCTTGGTTGTTCGGTGTCCTTTTGTATAAATACTTTCAGCGTTTGCGCAATCTATGTCCTCTTTATAACTACAATATTTGTAGCACACTGAAGCATCCGCATGGTATTCCCGCACATAAAATTGTCAGTCATTAGACCTGGGTCCCGTCCACATTATAATATATCGATATTGGACATACATACTGACATCGGACGCTATGCTGCAAACTTTATATTTAAACTCAAACTTTTGATCACTTGACATTCTATAGTATAGTGTGGACAGGCCTCATTACTAACGTCTGACAATCTTACGTGCTGCGACACTGGTACAGTGCGAAAATACCTGGCCTCCTGTCTCAGCCGCTCACATTGTACTGACACCGATCCAACCAGAAGGGGACCCTATTGGGAGATCTACGCTCTGTTACGTGCGCCAATACATCAATCCCCAAGTTAAGAAAAATGGGCACGAAGATAAAAACTTGCGTTGTTTTTGTAGGTTGATCAATGTTGGTGTTGAGAGCGCCTCTGATGTCACGTGGGGGAATCAAAATACATGTAACACCTAGAGAAGGCTTGAGTTGAGGTGCTTGCCTAACGCCCAACGTCATCATTTTATAGAATGGGCCCTATTATTATTGTGGACGGGCCCCAAGACATCTGAGAATTTTAGATGCTGCCACACAAAAAACAACGCGGAGATACCTGGACCCTGTCTAAGCCGAACAAATTTTGACCGATCTTATGTTTCGAACCGATCACCTCCAGGTAATAAGACAAAGTCTCTACCCCCTGCACCAGTTCCGCCGCCCAACCATCGGCATGAGGATAAAAACGTGCAGGTATCTGTAAGTTGATATCAGTGTTGGGTACTGCGTGTCTCTCACGTTAGGCGTTAGGCGTGGAGAGCGACAACATGAGGTGTAAGACGAGCCAACAGGCGGTGGTACAGTTGCAGGCAGATCTTTGTACGCTATGGAAACAAGATAAGGTATAATTAAAACATGTATTGGCATTTGGTGATGTGTTCTAGTGTTAGTTTTGGTTATTTCTATTTCTTTTGTGTTATTAGAAACTCACAGAGGAGCTAGATAACAGAGAGTATGTAGGTGTTGTATTTAATCTTGTATTCATTTTCTTGTCACCTGCATTTACTGCTGTTTCCTTAAAAAAATAAAATAAAGATTCAATGTTCTTTTCCCCCTTCCCTTTCTTTCTCAGTCTCTTTCTTTCTTAATTTCTCTCTTCTCCCACTCTCTGTCTATGTCTCTTTCTCTATCTGTCTCTGTCTGCCTCTTCTTTTGTCTGTCTGTCTGTTTGTCTGCTCTGTTTCCTGTCTGTCTCTCTTATCTGTCTGTCTGTCTGTCTCTCTATCTCTCTTTCTCTCTCTGTCTCTGTCTGTCTCTGTCTGTCTGTCTGTCTGTCTGTCTCTCTCTCTCTCTCTCTCTCTCTCTCTCTCTCTCTCTCTCTCTCTCTCTATTTCTTCTCGAAGATTGTCCCTACTCGCAATATTACGTCCCCCCCCCCCCCTTTTTACCTCTATTTATTTCCTTTGCTTCTTCAATTAATTAATTCTTCGTCTTATCCAGTCTCTATAAGTCACTCACTCTCTCTCTCTCTCTTCACCTTTCTCGCTCTCTCTCTCCCTCTATTGCTGTATCGGTATCTCTGTCTCATTGTTTGCCTCCAATTAGTTTTTCCTCTCACATCTTTATCACACTAGCATCAGTCTTAACTAATTAGCCACCTTTGTTTCTGCAACACTCACCGTTAACAGACAAACCTATGACTTGTTTTCTTGTTATCTGTGTGATATTTTCTAGATCAGGCGCCATATTCGTGAGGAGGCGTAGACTTAAACTCCGGATGTAGCCTACGACCGAAGACTAAATTTAGTCTATGACATGTCTATGGGTATTTCTAAGAACTAAATGTTGACGTAAGTTTACACATACACCGAGAGAGAGAGAGAGAGAGAGAGAGAGAGAGAGAGAGAGAGAAAGAGAGAGCTAATTATGACGTCTACACTTTCAGACGTTCACTCGTTTTTAGACTTAGTTGGTTTGTAATAAATTGCCATGGATCCCGGCTTAGTCTACGTAAATGTGTAATACTACCCTTATCAATTTTTTCGGACTAAGTTCAAAACTCTTTATGAATAGGCTTTAAGTCATATAATTATACAGCGAATCAAAAATCAAAATTGCGTGATGATTGGGAAATAACCACAGTTTTTAATATTAGAATGCTGAATTATTGTTACAACACAATTAAAACAATTGATGAAACAAAGTACATACATGTACAAGTTATATGCGAAATTTTCAATAACAATTTTTGACCAGTCATGTTTAAATATCACGGTGAAATTGGGAAATATTATTCAGAGAATTTTCATCACAATGAATGTTGATGGAGAAAGATAACGATATTTCTAAGCCACATTGTAAATGAGATGAATTTTTAAAAAGTCTGCATCTTTCACAATAAAAACGATATTTACATATAGTTATAACTATACTTCAAGTGTGAGGCATTTCAATCCTTCTCTCGCACATAAAACAATCTTGTATTTCCATGGACTCCTCCAATAGTGCTTAAGGCCCGCTGAAGAGTCAAGAGATGTTCGCATTTCCACATTTAACCAGGGCTGTACAGTATTGATTCTAAAACCATACTGTGTACGGATAATTAAAAAAAAATGTATACATAATGATTTTGTGTATGTGCGTGTTTTGCTTCTTTTATATCCATAATAACATACTTTCTATAGGTATGAAAAAAGTGTTCAATAAATAAACATAATATCTATGTTGAACTTGTATGAGCGTTTGTATTTGTGTGTAAGTATGTTGAAACAAGGTTTTTTTTGACACAGTATACTTAGCAAATTTGTACATATCCTCAATCGCTCTTGGATATTTTTTTTAAATACATATTTTCAGAACAAGCATTCAAGGGAAGCTGAGAGTGCTCCAAACAGTACGTAATGTCTCATTGACGTCTCCTTGTGTAGTTTACTGAAAAAAACAATTCTTTAAGGAAGTGAAGGCATCAGCGCTTTATACATATCGACCATCAGTCTCCTGTCTAACATTAGTGTTCGGCAACACCTTCAGCAAAATCAATTTATTTCTTCCACACCGTTCAGAGATTTTTTATATTGTTGCGCCAACTCCTGCAGGGAAAGTTACTTATAGTCTCCACGGCGGTTTACACCCATAAGTATCATCCAACAACTGCAGCGAAACCTACTTATTGTCTTTAACAGCGCTTTTACAAAGATAAGTCACGTTATTAAGTATAGCGAAACTACTTATTGTCTTTCACAGCGCTTTTACAAAGATAAACCAGGTCATCAAATGTAGTGAAACCTACTTATTGTCACCTACAGCGTTTTACACGTCCCGCCCCTGTGTGTCCTGAATATATAGTGCTTCATCACCTCTTCTTACCGAGTAAAGTTTCTTAGATCTTGCGATAAGGATCCCGTCGGGTATACGAATAAGATGAAGATGAAGATGAGAACGGGAGTCTGCACCCGGGTATCCAACCATAGCTCTAGTTTATTCTTGGACTTATAAAGTCCACGAGCAATAGGAAAAAAGAAATTTACCCGGTAACGTGATTGTGACATTCGCTAAAATCACGTAGATCGCAAAGCGTGTAAGAAACACGCCATTGGGCGCTCACCTCACGCTCACCATCTGCAGCGAAACTTACGTATTGTCTTCCACATGGCTTGAAACATGTCGGTCACGTGCCGCCTATATATAGCGCTGAGCGCGGCGTAGATAATCGGGTTGGAGAATGTGTTGATGACGTACATGCTGGGCCCGTAGCTTAGCACCACAAACTCGGCCAGGGACATGGGAAAGCTGTAGCCGATGTAGAAGCCCTTCACCATGGCCATGTAGGGTGGGACCCAGCTCAGAATGAACACGGTGGTGACCACGAACAGGAGCCTGGTCACCCGCAGGTTTCGCTGCTGACGCGCCTCCATCTTACGTTTGCTCATCTGGGCCACGCGAGATTTAGAGGATTCCTGGCGAGATCCCGAGATTTGCGGCTCGACCTTCAGCAAATTTCCCCTTCCGATTCCGTCACTTCCGGTACTTCCACTGCCGTTGTTTCCCATCACTGTCAGAGGAAGTTCTATCGTGCTGCTGCTGTGTGCCAATTCGTCTGTACCGTTAGGCACGGGCTGACTCGTGCCTGGAAGAAACAGGAGCTGTTTTCCACCATCGCTGGTGCCTGCATTCGGGAGAAACTTTAGATCTGAAATAGTAGTTACGGCAATAGACAAAGTCTTCACCGCCAGACTCTGCCCACTCTGGCGGTGCGGGGGTTGGTCAATGTTGTTCGAGTCCTGGGTCTGAAACGTCACGTGACCATCACGGCTTCGGGTGGATTTATCTGGGTCACAAGGGGCAGACAACTCCTCGGAAAGAATGGCGTTTCGACGCTCCAGCGACATTTCGGGTGCAACCTCCTGGAAAAGCCAGCAAAGAGTTCATAAAAATATGAAAATAGGACAGATTTGTATTATTTTCACACGATTTGTGGATTCTGTGATAAAAGCATCAAAAGTCACACACATAACGCCAAAGACACATCGAACGAATTTAGATGATATGCCAAGTTGGATTTTCCTACAGACGCCCCTTAATTGGTCAAATTGTATTTTCCTACAGACGCCCCTTAATTGGTCAATTCTAAGAATACCGCTATTCGAGACGAACAATTTTGAAACTCTCCTACTGACACAAATGTGGCTCAGGAATAGATAGCGCAACACCTATTTGGAACGTCTCTGGTTCGATCCTCAATCACCGTTGCTTTAATCAGTTTCACCACAATGTAACTCAATGAGATATCCCCGTTTTGTCTCTCTGTGGCATTATGTAAAATTGTCAGACGTTAGTCTTGGGACTATCCCGCTAGTCCTCTATAATAATAGCCTAGTCAATAAAAATTGTATGTTAAGAAAGCAATAAGCCAAGTTAATTTAGGGAATCAAGTGCAAAACTGCTAAAGGCTTAGACCCCGGTTTAAGGAAAAGTTTTTAATATTTTAAAGTATACTTCGTACGTATAAGTTTACAGTACTGTAATTCAATCAAAATGTATTTGTTTGATTTTGACCTCCCCCCCCCCCACCCCAAACAGGTATCAATTATCAATACAAAGTGACCAATTAATACAGGAGTCCAGGTCTTAACACTTTCAGGCGTTAGACTCGGGGCCTGATCACAATAACCCACACAGTGCTGACGTTGAAAGTTAAGGAACAATCGATAAACACGCAAACCTTGTGGGTGTGATCCTGGGACGTAGCGGTGAAGTCATCATCTTCGGCACTGCGCGCGGTAGACAAAGTTACCTGCCCATCGGGCACGGAGCCAACACGCTTCGTATTCCGGACCTGCGCGGAGAGGAAAACACAGAGTTTATTTGGTGGGAGTTATGCCCCTTGGATTTAACTTCTGGAAAAGGTTGTTGTTTTCTCTGTGGAGGGAAACAACAACAACAAAAACAAAACAAAAAACCACAAAAAACATCAACAACAACTGCAGTAGCATCAATAACAAAAGCAACAACAACAGCAGCAGCAGCAACAACAACAAAAACAACAATAACAGCAGCAGCAACAACAACAACAGCAACAACAACAACAAAAACATCAACGACAACTGCAGTAGCACCAATAACAAAAACAAAAACAACAGCAGCCGCAACAACAAAAAAAACAACAACAGCAACACCAGCAGCAATATCAAAACGAGACAAAAGTAAATAATTATATATATATATATATGTTGTAAGATTGCCGTAACGTTGTATTTATGACCTTTTGTGTTGCTTGACGCAGCCAGAAAGTGATCGATGTTTCATGAAGGAAGTAATAAAATTGTCATAGCTCTAGAAGTGAAAACGGTAAGAAATAACGTGATTATCTTATACATTGATTTCTTGTCGATCGTAAAGCATAATTATTGTTTCATTGAGAAAAAAAACCCTCAGTGCGGCATGATCTCAATCCATTAGAGGAAGGAAAAGAGTGCATTATTATAGTGTATAGAGAATCAATAACAAAAGCAAGTAGATATATACTAAAAATTGTGTAAAATAATCTAAATAATATGGAAAGGTTTAAATTAAGGCTACCAAATTGTCAAAACCATATTCAACATGATAAGAACGTAAAGTTTTCATCAAAAAATGCAAAAACAAAAACAAAAACCAACAGAAATAAAGCATCATCATCTCTCACTTATTTTATTTTATCACCTTTCATTTCAAACCAGGGGCGCGGTGACCCTGGGGTAGAACATCGGTTTTCAACGCAAGAGGTCCGTGGTTCGAGCCTTGGCGATTTATTCCTCTTCTGGTTTGGTCGGTGTCCGTTTAATTTGGCTACCTGAGACAGGAGTCATGGTATCTTTGCCCTGTCTTGTGTGTGGCAGCACATGAAATTGTCAGACGTCCGTCTTGGGGCCCACCAACAATATAGTTTGTTTCATGCAGACGTTGAACTAAAATCAACCAAACTACAACTTCTTCATTTCAAATCGAATTTGGCTGAAAGAAGATGATTCGCGTCCAATCTTCTTGACCGTAGTTGTTATCAAAGTTATCTTTCTGCACATTTTTATAGGGATCTAATATTCCCCAAATGAAACTTAATAACTCTAATTTGTCTAACATTTATGAGTATATTTTACAACTTCTATCGATATTGAGGAAAACGCGAACTGCTACAACATCATATACGTAATGTGTAACTTTACGTTTTTTTTTTTAGAAGACTTCAAAGGACAGTTTTGAATATAATGACGACTTATTAGGCCCTGCTAATAATAATATGCATAGAATAATGTGTCGATGTAAAGAGTAGCACTCAAGACTGTGCTATCAACTCAGTTAGTAGGGCTTTGTCGTTATTATCTAGAGTTGTGATATCGTCTACATTATACAGTTGTTTTGAAAACCTAGGAGGTGTCCAGGTAACCATGCATTACTTTCTAATATGAGAAAAATACAAGCTTGAGAACAGCGTATACAAAATGTAATTACAACTCGCGCGGTAGCTTACAACTTGTCTTAAGGCTTCTTATTCGCATATTTAAGGACAAGCGTACGCTTCAGCGACGTTATACTTGCGATCCTAGGAAAGTTTGGCCAATATAGTCATACTTCCTTCTCTTTAAATCTACACTTACACTAATAAGCATGTTGTAACATCCTCTACCACAGCTGCTCGTTTCAGCGTCTGGTAGAAACTCAATGGCTATCTAGGTAACATAATTTGATGAGAAAGGGATGAGAAAGGAGTCCAGGTCTCCCGCGATGTCTCTGTGTGGCTGTGCGAAAATTGTCAGATTTAAGTTTTTGGGTCCGTCCACATCATGACCTCAATGGTGCTGAAGCTGGACGCTAAACAACAACAAATACACAACAAGCAGACCTACTTTGATTGCGATGCTGATGTAGCAGAACACCACGGCTAAGAACATCATCAGAAACAGGACAAAGATCAGGCTGTGTAGTCACCGCGTAGTCAAGTGGAGGGGGCATACGAGGGAAAAGGGACATGGGGGTGATCATAGAATAGATAATTTAAAGGTCAGAAGAACGGTATGGAATACGATATTTTTTTTAATTGTTTTTCCTTTTATTGGTACATTTTACATATTAATCCATTTTGGCCAAAACCCATTTACAAGATTCTGGTTAAAGAAACTTGATAAAGCTAGATAAAAGAAATTAATATTGTCTGCCGAATATATAACGTCTCTCTAGTGTATTGCTGGGTTAAGAGAATCAATAAAATCTCATCACAAGTATGATTGCCTTGCGTTTCGAATTAAGTGCACTAAGTACTGAAAGACGTACGCACAGTTATAGGCGAACCTAAGTCACATATAGAAGAAAACCTACCAAGAGAAATCGTATACGCCGATGACGTCGGCTTTATAGGTATGGAATACATCGATATAGAAGCCGTACAAAGAACACTCCAAAAATACAACCTGAAGGTCAATGTCGACAAAACTGAGAAGAAACTCCTAAGTAAAAATGCAGAAGCTTGGAGATCAACAAAAAAGGTTAGATCACTGATTGGCGATAGGGAGGGAGGATGTAGAGAGAAGAAAACAACCATCGAACGTTGCCTTACCCAAACTGAAGAACATCTGGATAGGAAAAGACAAATTATTCAAAACACTAAAGTAAAACTATACAAAGCACTAGTCAGGTCCATACTAACATACAATTGTGCAACCTGGGTACTGACACAGACCGAACTGAACAAAATTGACGCTTTCCGCCGGAAACAACTACGAAAAGTCCTAAACATTCACTACCCTACAAACATTTCAAACAAATCGCTATACAAAAAATGCAGCGAAAAACCTTTATCCACCCACATAGTAGAAAGCCTTTGGCGCCTATTCGGCCATATTTTGCGCAGAGATAAAGATATACCAGCGAACAAGGCCATGGAGTTATACTTCGCCCGCCTGAGGTTCGAACTGCAGATCCCAGCATCTTAGTTTGGAGCAGTCTTTATTGAAATACCGGCCTTTTTAAGTTTCGCCCCTTGCTGGTTGAGTCGACGTCAGTAGAATGTAACCAGCTAAACAGCTTTAAACAGGAGCCGCGGTATCACGTAAAATTGTCAGACGTTAGTCTTGAGACCCTTCCACACTATTAGGCATACAATGTTGACGTTGGACGCTAAGCAACAAACTCCAAGAAGCGATTCAAAATACAGGCTGATCAATTTGACGAAAAAAGCTTTTTGCGTGTTCGCGTGATGTGTTAAATATCTTTTCTCTTTCGCTTATTCTAGTATCGTAGCTCTTTGCCAGACATTTCTATCTCAATCTTGCCATCACTCCATCTTCGTTTTGTCAACCTTGAACGCAAATGCCCTAATGTGCCTTAACACTTTCAGTCAAGGTTAAGAAAACTGTTGTGCTACATGTTATCTTTAATAAAATATAAAATACTAGATCTAGCTGGGACGAAATTCGTGGGGCTGTAGGGTGGACAAAACCAAAGTATTACAGCTACATTTAAACTGCGCTGAACCCAAAATTGTGTATCTTCAGGATCTATAACTTTAGAAACTTAATATGCTTGCTTGAAGAGGTTGCATCAAATTAAAGTAGGGTCAATAATTTATGATCGGAATTAATAATTAACCAAGCGTTGTAAGAAAACGGTGCACTGTGCACATTGAATTTTGCGCACGCACTTAGAAAATAAAAAGAATTAATATTATAGCACCTTCGATTAGCTTGTTGTTCAAGGAAGGGGAGGAAGCAGTAATTTTTGTGTCTGTTCGTTTTTTTAAAATACATTTTTAGTTTTATTAATTCGTTAATTTTCGTTAAAAATTGATTAGGCGTTTGATGTTATTAGTTTTATGACTCTAAAATTCTCTGGCCCATTTGTAATTTTACTGTAAAATTTGGGATTTTAGGGTGGAGCGGTTTGGATTTGATCGCATGTCTAAGTTTGAGACGAAGACAATTATAAAATTATTATGTATATAGATGACTCCATTTTATATCAACGTCGATGTAAAACATTACACACCTTAGGTACTCTTAGCTGAAAACATGTCTTCTGAAACTTTTTGCTTGGAAGTAAACATATAATGGAAATTTTAGGTTTTAAGACAGCCATTCATTTTTTTTCATAACGGAATTGGCGACAATTCAATTTTAGTGGTTTTCTTCTTTTATGTGCGTGTGCTTTGTTTTTTGTTTTGTTATTTTTTTTTTCATCATGATTATCACACCATGGCAGTGAAGAGGAGAAGCATTAGAAGGATAAATAAGAGAAAGATGAGGAAGTGGAGGAGGAGGCAGAACAGAAGTAGGAGTGGGAGACTTAGAGGAACTAAAGGAGGAATATGAGAAGGAGGAAGATAATCAACCGTGTGGTGGCAATAATGAAGATGATGATGATGATGATGATGATGATGATGATGATGATGATGATGATGATGATGATGATGATGATGATGATGATGATGATGATGATGATGATGATGATGATGATGATGATGATGATGATGATGATGATGATGATGATGACGATATTGATGACAATATTGGTTCTGATAATTCTGATTACAAGGAGGAGGAGAAGACGGTGAAGGACGAGAAGGAGCAAGGTAAAAATTACCTGTAGTATCCCTTGACGAGTACCGTCTGTGTGAGGCTTGGATTGACCGAGCAGGTGCCACGGCGAATGTTCTCGAAGATGTAGAGACAGGGGGCAGCCACGATGCTGTTGACGACAATGGTGATGATGCTAAGGTTCCTGGCACTGGTTGGAGTGATGTTCCACCTTAGGTTGAGGCACAGTTTGATATATCTGGGGGAGAGAGATGAAGGGGGGAGGGGACAGGAGGTCAAGGAAGTTGAAGAAATTATGAAGCTGAAAGGTACGAGGTGGGGAGGGGAAGGGTAAGAAAAAGTAGATGGGTAGATAGAAGGGATAAAAATGTTATGGTGAAGATGGGGATAGACAAACAGAAGAAAAAACAATTATATGATAGTGTTATTCCCATCCACGGGTCAATAGCGATGAAGTCGATGACGGCGATAAACACACAGAACTAATTAATTTACAGCGTTATTCCCACGCACCGGTCTATTGCAATGAGCGCAAAGATGAAAATGGACACACAGACGGTGGTCTGAGACAGCCAGGACATGACCTTGCAGAGGTCAGAGGTCGAGTAGCGCAGCCAGATCCCGCGGTGCTCAAGGATGTAGCCGGGGCTCCGGAACAGACAGGAAGCCAGGTCGGTCAAAGCCACAACCAGGATGTACCAGTCACAGCTCGTCTTGGTCTAGGAGAAGAGCGGGTGGAGGTGGGTCAAGGGGTGGCAAAGAACAACAAAGAACAACAGTTGGTTAAACTACTATCATCTATTCATGTACCAGTCGCAGCTCGTCTTGGTCTAATATGGAAAAAAGCGGTTGGTGGTAAAGGCCAAACTAGTATGTATTAATGTACCAATTATAGATTCTCTTGCTTTGGTAAATTCAAGTGTCATTGGGTCATTCACTGGTTAAAATATCATCCTCTAATCACAGCTACCTTTGCTCTCGTGGAGCAAAAGGACATTGGATCATTAATTGTTAAGATTATTTTATACCATCAGAAAAAAATATTGCTTTGGGGGGTGCTCAGGGAATTTATTTTTTCAATGAATTAAACTATCATATAGCAATTCCAGCCACTCTTGCTCTTGCTCTGATACGGCCAAGGGCCATTGGATCATGTTTATTAGTTGTTTAATTCATCATCTGTCGGAGTGTCGGTTGAAAATTCTCAGATCGTCTTGCTTTGGCGATTAACCATAAATGGCTCACGAATATGGCATGGGAGGTTTTGTTATTAAATGTTTTTACTAAATCTAAGTAAACAAACGAGGGAGGGGTTGGAGTTGGGAGAGAAACACTGGAACAGTCTGTTAAGATCTTTTGTTCAATAAAACAAATGAATGGCTTCTAATTAACTCAATATTATAGTTTAAATCTTCTACGCCATAAACTGTAGTAATGGGATACAAAGCTTTAGAGACATATATCGTTGGGATATAAGCGATCCATACACATAAGGACAATGTCAATGTAGCCTAGTACTTTTAAGCATTGTTCTTAGGATAACTATTATTCAAATAAGTTGTAAAGTACCTCCATGTTGTAGTTACGGACCAGTAAGTGGATAGATTATGTAGAATTATACCAAATCCACATCGTCTATGTATAATATGAGATTTCAAAACTAATCAGTAAGAGATCAACATCGACAAAAATAGATGTTTTGAGCAGAGATCGTTGACTTCAACACGAGTCTACCCAAAACAACAGGCGAAGTCACGGAGTTGACTAAGGTAAACAAGTTCTTTGTATTACAAGAACAACTCCTTCACACCTTCGTTAATTAGTCCATCTAAACATTAAGACTGTCAGAGGCGGACAAAGTAAGAGCGTTTCAATTATTTCCTGACCAACTTCAGCTTTGGTAACGTGCTTTGACTAAACGAACTTTAGTTCTGACGTAAATATTCGGAATTCTGAGGAAGTTTCTAACTTATTGAAGATTAAGCTTATTGCCGGTTAAAGCGGTCAGTTACCAATTAAATGAGACCCTCTCTAATCCAGGCGTAAGCGGTAAGATGTTACGAGTTTCTGACACTCCACATTGCGTCATTGGTAAGATCTAGAAAATTTCCACATCTTGGTGTAGACTGTTCCTTATAGTACATTTATTAAATCTGGCGCAGGGTTCCAAAATAATCAAGTACGAAGTAAAAATAGAAGCTTAATTATAGTGCGGTTTAACTGTCTTTTGAATGCCTCAATGCAAAATAATGGCGGTGGGTTCGCTCTGATGTTGGCGGATGCAGAATTGTACATGGCGGCCCAAGTCACACTCTATCTCCCCCATTCCAGAATGGGGTAGCCCAAACGAGATGTCACGTGGCTTCAGTTTACGTTTGCTTCTTTCAGTGCTTGGACGTGTTTTGTGCTTTCATTTATTGGATTATTAATTAAGCAGTTCTTCTAAGTTTCTATCTTTTTAAAGTTGTTCTGTAGTCCTTCTCGTGATGGACCCCTGGAGTCCAGACTAAAACAATTGCTAACTACACCAGAAATAGGATACGCTCTTTAAGTCGCTCATTTTGATCGCCTACTACAGGATTAAAGTTAGTCAAGACTAGGTTTAAAACTCGCTCGAATTTACTGCCTACGCCTAAATGTTATGGTGAAGATGGGGATAGACCAACAGAAATCAACAGTTATCCCATCCACGGGTCAATAGCGATGAGGTCGATGATGGCGATAAACACACACAGAACTAATTACTTTACAGCGTTATTCGCACGTACCGGTCTATTGCGATGAGCGCAAAGATGAAGATGGATACACAGACGGTAGTCTGAGACAGCCAGGACATGACCTTGCAAAGGTCAGAGGTCGAGTAGCGCAGCCAGATCCCGCGGTGCTCCAGGATGTAGCCAGGACTCCGGAACAGACAGGAAGCCTGGTCGGTCAACGCCACGACCAGGATGTACCAGTCGCAGCTCGTCTTGTTCTGAAAATAGGAGTTGAGCGGGTGGAGGAGGAGGTGGGGCGGGCATAGAACAACAGTTGGTTAAACTACTATCATCTATTCATGTACCAGTCGCAGGTCGTCTTGGTCTAGGAGAAGAGTGGGAGGAGGTGGTGGTGTTTGGCAAAGAACAACAGTTGGTTAAACTACTATCATCTATTCATGAACAAGTAGCAGCTCGTCTTGGTCTAGGAGTTGAGCGGACGGAGGTGGGTCAAGGGGTGGCAAAGAACAACGAAGAACAACAGTTGGTGAAACTAATATCATCTATTCATGTACCATTCGTAGCTCGTCTTGGTCTAATATGGAAAAAAGCGGTTGGTGGTAAAGGCCAAACTAGTATTAATGTACCAATTATAGGTCCTCTTGCTTTGGTAAATTCAAAGGTCGTTGGGTCATTCACTGGTTAAAATATCATCTTCTAATCACAGCTACCTTTGCTCTGGTGGAGAGCATTGGATCATTAATTGTTAAGATTATCTTATACCATCAGAAAAAAAATATTGCTTTGGGAGGTGCTCGGGGTTGTTTTTTTAAATTAATTAAACTATCATATGTCAGTCCCAGCCACTCTTGCTCTGGTTCGCCAAGGGCCATTGGATCATGTTTATTAGTTGTTTAATTCATCATCTGTCGGAGTGTCGGTAGAAAATTCTCAGATCGTCTTGCTTTGACGATTAACCATAAATGGCTCACGAATATGGCATGGAAGGTTTTGTTATTAAATGTTTTTACTAAATCTAAGTAAACAAATGAGGGAGTGGTTGGAGTTGAGAGAGAAACACTGGAACAGTCTGCTATGATCTTTTGTTTAATGAATGGCTTATAATTATCTCAATATTGTAGTTTAAATCTTCTACGCCCTAACCTTTAGTAGGACCCATGGGATACAAAGCTTTAGAGAGATATCTTTGGGATATTGGCGATCCATACACATAAGGACAACGTCAATGTAGCCTAGTACTTTTAAGCATTGCTCTTAAGATAACTATTATTCAAATAATTTGTAAAGTACCTTCACGTTGTAGTTATGGGCCAGTAAATGGACAGATTATGTAGAATTACATCAAATCCACATCGTCTATGTATAATACGAGATGTCAAAATTAATCAGTAAGATATGAACATCGACAAAAATAGATGTTTTTAGCAGAGATCATTGACTTCGACTCGAGCTACCCAAAACAACTGACGAAGTCATTGAGTTGACTAAGGTAAACACATTCTTTGTATAACAACTCCTTCACCCCATCGTTAATTAGTCCATCTAAACATTAAGACTGTCAGAGGCGGACAAAGTAAGAGAGTTTCAATTATTTTTTGACCAACTTTAGCCTTGTTGACGTGCTTTGACTAAACGCACTTTAGTTCTGACGTAAATATTCGGAATTCTGAGGAAGTTTCTAACTTATTGAAGATTAAGCTTAATGCCGGTTAAAGCGGTCACTTACCAATTAAATGAGACCCTCTCTAATCCGGGCGCAAGCGGTAAGATGTTACGAGTTTCTGACACTCCACATTGCGTAATTGGTAAGAATTAGAAAATTTCCACATCGTTGTGTAGACTGTTCCTTATAGTACATTTCTTAAATCTGGCGCAGGGTTCCAAAATAATCAAGTACGAAGTTAGAACAAAAGCTTAATTCTAGGTGTGGTTTAACTGCCTGTTAAAGGCCTCAATGCAAAATAAGGGCGATGGGTTCGCTCTGAAGTTGTCGGATACAGAATTGTACATGGCGGCCCAAGTCACACTCTATCTCCCCCATTCCAGAATGGGGTAGCCCAAACGAGATGTCACGTGGCTTCAGTTTACGTTTGCTTCTTTCAGTGCTTGGACGTGTTTTGTGCTTTCATTTATTGGATTATTAATTAAGCAGTTCTTCTAAGTTTCTATCTTTTTAAAGTTGTTCTGTAGTCCTTCTCGTGATGGACCCCTAGTCCCGACTAAAACAATTGCTAACTACACCAGAAATAGGATACGCTCTTGCTAAGTCGCTCATTTTGACCGCTTACGACAAGATTAAGGCTAGTCAAGACTAGGTTCAAAACTCGCTCAAATTTACTACGTACGCCAGGGTTTTAAGATTAGTCTTTGATAAGTTCGTACTTTATCGCTCTGTCCGTGTACACCAGGAATACTGTCAGTCCTGGATGATTCTTTCAATTTTGGCGTCTACGTTAATATTAAGGTTAGTCCATATTAAGGCAGGAGCCACACTGTGGCTAGACTGTGGCTGGATTGTGGCTTCCGTACAAAACCCGGTTTTATTTTTCGGCGCAGTCAGTCCGAGGATGGGTGAAAGTCAATTATTTTTGGTGCTCCAGGAGTCAGTGACGTCAGTGATGGTAGCACATGATCTGGTGCATTTCCTCAAGACACAACCTGATGGGACCATTGTCGATTTGATGTGGAGCTTTGCATTTATCAACGTTTTGTTCACAAGTAAGGACAATAAAATAATGTTTTGTTTGCATTCAGTCTATCGGTATCTATCGCAATCTACAAAATATTTGTGAAATTTGTTTTCAAAATGTGATTTCATGTGATGACCCAATTTCATCTGGATCCTCTCGAAACATATGCTAGAACTAGGTTCGGGATTGACACATACATCCCTATTATTAGCTCCATCCGAGCAATGTGGACACAACAAGACAGTGGCACCATGACTGGCCCTCCACCAGCCCCAGTTCAACCCCAGTTCAACTCCAGCCACCAGCGCCAGTCTGACCCGCCCTCAGTGTAAAACTCTGTGCTGCATTACGTGGATCTCAAACGTCAGGATTAAGGCTAGTCCTATATGACTTGCTTACCTTTTGCCTCCTCCCTTCCCACACACGCTTGAGGATTAAAATTTGTGTGGACTAAATCAGAAACATAATTATTCGCGCCGATCTCAAACTCCATGATTAAGGACTAACTTGATGACTATTTCTTTCTTGTGGTATGAATTATTTTACAGTTTAAAGAAAAAAGAGCGCATGCTTTGTTGACACGGTTGAATAACTATAACAGCAGTACCGCGACCAACAATGCCTTTCAATTCAGATCTGAACTCAGTGCTAAATTTATCTTGTAATTTTTAAAGAGTATACAATGACTACACTGATTGAAGGCCTAGACTTTGTATTATTTGTTGATCCTATGGGATAGCTCCTTTTAATCGTTGCCATGATGTTGAATTGAAAACAGAATTTTCTATACAAAAGAGACTGACAACAATGGAGATTGAGAGAGAGGCTGACAGAGACAGAGACAGGCAGAGAGAGAGAGAGAGAGAGAGAGAGAGAGAGAGAGAGAGAGAGAGAGAGAGAGAGAGAGAGAGAGAGAGAGAGAGAGTAACACTCACAGAGAAATAGACAGACAAATAGACAGCCACAGGTGAGATAGAAATGACATACTGGAGCGAGACATTGGGGGAGGTGGGAAGGAAAGTCAGAGAGAGAGAGATAGAGAGATAAAGAGAGAAAGAGAGAGAGAGAGAGATAGAGAAAGAGAGAGAGAGAGAGTTGTTTTTTCCATATAAACTATTTCATTCATAATTTTTAAAATATACTGCATACCTAGCGTCTATAAGTATTTGAAAATAAAGGGTTGTTTGAGTTCAATAGATAACGGGCTGTTATCAGCATGTAACGTGGTGGTCCTGCGGTAGAACATCGGCTTCCAACGCAAAAGGTCCGGATTCGAGCCCTGGCGATTTCGCTCCGTGCGGATTTGGTCGGTGTCAGTATCATGGGATCGGCTGAGGCAGGGGTCATGGCATCTCCAATCTGTCTCGTGTGTGGCAGCACATACATATTGCCAGACGTCAGTCTTGGGACCCGTCCACTATGTAGTCTATATAGTGCTGATGTTGGACGTTAATTCAACTCAACTCAACTCTCGTGTTAAATTTGGCGTAGGTAAAGAGAGGGAGTAACAAGTAAGGCTGGACTAACTGTAATACCCGCGTAGGCGGATACAGTGAACTATTTCTTTTGTATGAACTAACCTCAATCCTGGCGTAGGCGGGTATAGTGAGAGAGCAATCGTTTTAATCTGGACTAACCCTAATCCTAGCCTAGGCAGCCGAAGTGAGCGATTGTTTTGGTCTTGACTGACCTTTCTCATGGCGTAGGGGACCCGAATGAGTAATTGATTATATTGTTGTTGTTGGGTTGGTTTAACATCCAACAGCAGCACTATATAGACTATATTATGGACGGGCCCTAAGACGGACGTCTGACAATTTTATGTGCTGCCACACACGAGACAGGGCGGGTCACATTATACTGACACCGACCCAACCAGTAGGGAACGCAACAGCCAGGATTCGAACTCGGGACCTTTTGCGTCGGAAGCCGATGTTCTACCCCTGGACCACCGCGCCCCCTCATGGCGTAGGAGACCCGAATGAGTAATTGATTATAAACTAACTTTAAAACTCAAGAAGGGCGTGTGTGGTCTGCCGAAAGTGGTACCTGAGTGCAAGGCTGGCTACTACGGCCGAGTGTGAATATGGGAGTTTGTCTCTGGGGTGTCTGAGTGAAGGTGTGGAATCATAGCACCAGTTTGTTCAATTTGATATATAAAAAATGAAAACCCCCATATTTTTCAAAACTGTAAAATGGTTCTAAATGTGGATTTAGTGTATGTGAATGACGATTTCTTTTTTATGAGTTCTGTCTTGGTTGTTTTATGGCAATGTGTAAATTTGCTTTCTTTAGAAAGAAAAAATCGGAATTTTATTGGGATTGGACACTATTGTGTGAGTGCAAGTATAATATATGAATTGGGATCAATAAACGAGTTATAGTTTATTATTCAATACATCATAATACTGATTGGTCAGCTCAGAAAACATAGATACTCTTTATCGTCAAGGTAAGTGGTCATATAAGAGAGAGAGAGAGAGAGAGAGAGAGAGAGAGAGAGAGAGAGAGAGAGAGAGAGAGAGAGAGAGAGAGTAGACGTCATACACCGACCTTGCGCTTACTGGTCATATCATATAAAGCAGCTGCCATATCCCTTACCGATGATTGGTCGAATGAGGGAGAGTATATGTCATACACCCGACTTTGCGGTATTGGTCATATCAGGTAGAGGGGCTGCCATATCCGTTACCGCTGATTGGTCAAATCAGAGAGTGTAGATGTGATACATCCGACCATGCACTTATTGGCCATACCAGATTGGGGAGATGCCATACCCCATGCCACTGATGAGTCATACACCCGGCCTTGCGGTATTGGTAATATCAGGTAAAGGAGCTGACATATCCGTTACCGCTGATTGGTCAAATCAGGGAGAGTAGCCATGCCAATTTTCACTCTCTTGTCTGATGCGTGATCACAAACTACAACATTTGTTTTATCCCCCTCTTCTCTTAGAACTAAGCAGAGGCACAAATTATGTTCTTACATCTCCCCTGCTCCCTCAGCGCTCAAACAATGTAGTAGCATCAATACCCACAGATACCCTCCACTGGTCAGTAGCATCGAACAATAATCACGTAATGAGCAAACATGCGAAGAAACCGGACTTCACACCTCCACGTCCGCCTGGTTGTTTCACCATACCTTAAAGCTTTCTAATAAGACTGATGGAGCAGACAAGACCGGCAAAGTCGCGCCTTTTCATTGGTTGATGTTTTTTGTATAGAAATATTGAGTCCTAAGTGAGTAAGACAAGGTTTGCTGTGACAAGATGACGTGTCAAGGTCGTCCTCAAGTCACCCACTAATAGTGAGCGCCTCACGGAGCTGGGATAAGGTGGAAGCGCTATATCCTTAAGTCGGCGCTCCGCAGAGCCAGGGTTTAATTTGGGCGTAGGCGGCCAGAGAGAGGGACTGTTTTAGTCTGGACTAACATAATCCTGGCGTAGGCAGTAGTGGGGCCAGATTTAATAGATTGCTAAGTTAGTCAGAACTAGCTTTAAACTTGGCGTAGATAACGACAGATACCTTATTGTTTTAGTAAGGACTAATCTTTATTCTGGCGTAGGCGGTAATGCGGCCAGATTTAATAGATTACTAAGTTAGACAGAATAAGTGAAAACTAGCCTTAATCCTGGTGCAGATGATCACAGATATTATAATGTTTCAGTAAGGACTAACCTTTATTCTGGCGTAGGCGGTAATGTGATCAGATCTAATAGATTGCTAAGTTAGAACTAGCCTTAATCCTGGTGTAGACGACCACAGATACCTTATTGTTTTAGTGAGGACTAACCTTAATCCTGGTGTAAACGACCACAGATACCTTATTGTTTTAGTGAGGACTAACCTTAATCCTGGCGTAGGCGGTAATGCGGTCAGATCTAATAGATTGC
>RQTK01002011.1:3272-21714 GCA_003991915.1 Elysia chlorotica | reverse complement strand
GGTGCTCTCCATGCAAAGAAGTACTGAATTGCAGCCTTTGCCTTTTCTTGTCTTAATTCCCATAGTAATTGTTATACATTCATAGTATAAATTCTCTGTAGTTTTGTCCTCGTTCGTGTTCCTTCTCTCAATCGCTTTATGTCTTTCTGGGCTCCAGGTCTTTCTCTCCTTTCTTTCTTGAGAGAGACTTGTTGAGAATTCTCACGAGCAAAACTGTCATGTGACTAGGATGAAATCTGAAGAAGTGGCTCTGGTGCCAGTCTGTTTATCCACGGCGCATGTCTCTCTGTTACACCTCATCTCATCCCACCCCATGCACTTCGCCCTGTCAGGGGACTATGATCTGAATTCCACCTTTGGAGCTTCACCAACAAGTTCATGTCTAGTCGACATTGAAGATCATCCTTTTTGTATACTTTTTTTTTCAAGAGAATGTTAAAGCATATATGCAAGACATAATCTTCAAGGGCATACAGATTTCAGAAATGTAATTGGCGAAGAATTACTAATGACTTTCTTTTTAAAAGGACACCATTATTACGAGAGCATGTCCAATTACAAATGTAAATCAGCCAACGAATAATTTATATTTTTTAAGGAAAAAAGTGTTGAGGTAAATATTGTTGATACTATTTTCACAACACCTATTTATTTACAAAACTGGCTGAAAAGTCACGTTTTTAAACTTACACGTTCTTTGCTAGTTGGAGCAGCGAGCAATCTAGTTTTTCTTAAACTTTTAAATATTAACTGTCTGTCTGTCTGTCTGTCTTAGCGGTGATCAAAATAATCTTGCTTTGCTCGCCTTCAATCAAGCCCGTTTGGATATTTAAAAATATAAGATAATGCCTGTGATTGGACGCCACACCACTGTAACCCACTGACCGTCGATCATGCGCTGGATGCCGATGACCACCACTGTGGACAGGGCGGCCAGCTTGCCCACCGAGGCCAACATCTGGACCCGCTCTGACAGCTTGCTGGACATCACGTTGACCAGGGCCATAGACACTGTGAACAGAGCGGTCGTTGAATGGGGGAAATGACGCCGACAAGTTGGCACTATACATTTTGATTTAACCTTAAAAAAAAAACTATTGTATTTTCCAAATCAGTTGTACATAAAGCATAACGTACATTTGATAACCGATTATAAGAAATTACGGATACAAAAAATAAATTAAGAAAAGAAATCTACACAATCTCTATTTAATCGCAAACATAATGCTTGTGCACTTACATTTACCTACCAACCGTAATGACCAAGATGTTTTAATTTATATGAAGTTGTTCACCTAAACCCTTAATTTCATGATATCCATATAATACATGTATACATCTATTTTAATGCGACCTAGCTTCAAAAGATTTTTTATGTCGGTAAAAATTCGCATGCTATGACCCTCATAATCTACAACGTTTCATAAACGTGCATCCGATGCTTACACTGGTGAGCCAGAATGCTCAGTCGGTAAGTCTTTTGACTGGCGAGCAAGAGGTGCGAGGCTCGAATAGCAGCTGGTGCCACTATTTACGTGTAGGATTCTTAGTTAACGGGAATCATTGATTACCATATAACTCACAAGGGCAATTTGATGTAGTATAATTATATTTGTCATGTCACGTACCGGTGGCGATAGTTGCAACGATAGATACAAACAGCTGCGGCGGTCCACAATCATCGAAAATCACGTCTGAGACGTAGTCAGCGAAGGCCAGGGCGAATACCGCCGTAGAGCAAGGTTCAGCCGCCGCTACAACAAAAAATAAAACAAAAATTAAACCTCTCTTTACGCCCAGAAAGTGTACGTGTATAATATTTAAAAAAATAAATAAAAATAAGAAAACGAAATGATTTTTATAATGCACCGGTCAAAATAAATTTTGCCCACGAATTTTCTGAATGCTATTTGCCATATTATACTACTTCAGAGCTTATGAGACGTAAAACAGAAAGTCTGTCTGTCTGTCTGTCTGTCTGTCTGTCTGTCTGTCAATCTGTCTATCTATCTATCTATCTATCTATCTATCTATCTATCTATCTATCTATCTATCTATCTATCTATCTATCTATTTATTTACGTGTGCGCTCTGTCTTTCCTAGATGTCTGAAATTCCCTTTCTTACCAATTCTCATCCAAGAATAGACGAAGCCTACCAAAGGCCCAAACGCTTCGGTGATGTAGGCATACTCCACCCCTTCCCTCTTGACGGACTCTCGAAGTTCGGCGAAACATAATGCAGCTGAGGAATAGAACGTGAAACACCCAGCCTCTTCAATAATAAACACAATGCAGTATACTTAGTTTATTCATTACATATCATGCAAGTACGCAACGTATATCCCATAAACTTCTTGATCAAATAACACTTCATAAACCTAAATCTGATTATTTTTTCCTAGTATATTGACATTAAATTTTGCGTACTTACACCACTGGTCCATTATTTAATGATTATATTATGCTAAATCACCGGTTTCTCAGTGGACAAAGACTTATCGACCAAACATTCATTGATTATTTTTTGTTAGTAACTAATTATTTATTTTGTTAAATTACCGTCCCAGTATTTAATACATTATGTTTAAACCATCTGACTAAATCCTGTGATGGACGGTGCCAGTTACCCACCACACATGCTGAAGAGGCCGGCGAAGACCCACATGACCATGCACATCCCCACAGAGCCCACTGACGCCACAACGCCCTTCGGGTTGCCGAAAATCCCTGGACCTGAGGTAGCAAACAAGTAGCACAAGTTCAACAAAAGGTGTATTACTTATTGTTCTAGGTGAAATTGTTCTAGAGAATTAATTACCTGACTAAAAGCAGGCCCCACCAAGCGATAATAATAATTAACAGATGCTACTAAACACGTAAGACTCTTTACCAGTAAAACACCATTGAACCAACCCTTCATTGCATGTCTTTAAAATACGTTTCCCCCATTTTTTCATGTTTCAAACTATTTTAAGAGATATTTTGTATTAATATTGGTCCATAGGTACACTTCACATAGATCTACATTCTGAAACTCTGAAGTTGCTGTAAAAAAACAACAACAACAACAAACTATTCAATATCAGTGCTGCATCAGATGGGTTGGATTTTTGGTCTTACGTATGTCATGTTTTAAAATACAAAGAAAATCGATTCGCTATTGCTTAGAAAAAAAAAGTGAAATGCTGCAACCAATTCAAAACAATTAAACTGTAAGGGGAAGAGCATTGGTGAACTAAGATTATCGTAGCACTATCTAAAACAAATACAACCATATTTTATTATAGACCTATGGGCTTGCTTTTTTGTTTTAAACAAGCCATTCTACCATCTATAATAAGGCAATAGATCTTTCAAAAGAATGATAAGATAAAGAGGTGTTTTCAATTTTTTTTTAAAAATCTACGCACTCAAACTTTACTTGATAAACATCTATTTTACATTGTGCAAACAAAAAGTGTACGTATATACGATAATAAAACAATATTTCTGCTTCTTATCTTTTGTTTATAATAGAAAATAAATTTAAAAAAATTTAAAACAAGAATTGAATTAGTTGAAGGGAAAACGAATCATATAAAACACACGTTATTTATAAGCGCATTATAGAAAATAAGTAATAGAGATGTGAAAATGTGATGTTTACATACTATATAAATTCACAACATTATAGGCTACAATAGAGAAATGAAAAGTAATAGAAAATAAACAACAGCGAAAGGAAAATAAACAAAGAACAAAAATACTGTTATAAATCTCATAAGGCTTTTGTTTAGATTTGTCAATTTGGCATAGGAAGTCTCAGCATATTCTTATTGACATGGGAACGTGGCCTGAAGGTTTGTAAACAAACTGTGTTAAGATTACCTGACTGTTGTAAATTAACACGTATGAGATCAGTCTGGCCTATAATAGCATTGAGGACGATGGATACACAGACTACCGTCCATTTAGATTTATACACTGACCTATGACAGCAATATTGAGACTAACTGATCTATGATAGCAACATTGAGACTAACTGACCTTTAATAGCATTGAGACAAAATGACCAATGATAGATTACGTGCGATGGATACACAGACTGTCGTCCACTTAGATTCATACATCGACCTTTGATAGCATTGAGACAAACTGATCTATGATAGCATTGAGACAAACTGACCAATGATAGCACTGAGACAAACTGATCTATTATAGCGTTGAGACAAACTGACTTATGATAGCATTGAGACAAATTGACCTACGATAGCACTGAGACAAACTGACTTATGATAGCACTGAGACAAACTGATCTATTATAGCGTTGAGACAAATCGACTTATGATAGCATTGAGACAAATTGACCTATGATAGCACTGGGACAAACTGACCTACGATAGCACTGAGACAAACTTACCTATGATAGCACTGAGACAAACTGACCGATGATAGCACTGAGACAAACTGACTTATGATAGCACTGAGACAAACTGATCTATGATAGCACTGAGACAAACTGATCTATGATAGCACTAAGACAAACTGACCTACGATAGCACTGAGACAAACTGACCTTTGATAGCACTGAGAAAAACTGACTTATGATAGCACTGAGACAAACTGACCTTCGATAGCACTGAGACAAACTGATCTATGATAGCACTAAGACAAACTGACCTACGATAGCATTGAGACAAACTGACCTATGATAGCACTGAGACAAACTGACCTATGATAGCACTGAGACAAACTGACCTATGATAGCACTGAGACAAACTGACTTATGATAGCACTGAAACGACCTGACCTATGATAGCAGCATTGAAACAAACTGATCTACGATAGCATTGAGACAAACTGATCTACGATAGCATTGAGACAAACTGATCTTTGATAGCATTGAGACAAACTAATCTATGATAGCATTGAGACAAACTGATCTTTGATAGCATTGAGACAAACTGATCTGTAATAGCATTGAGACAAACTGATCTATGATAGCATGGAGACAAACTGATCTATGATAACACTGAGGCAAACTGATCAATGATAGCATTGAGATACTGACCTATGATAGCACTGAGACAAACTGACTTATGATAGCGTTGAGATAAACTGACCTATGATAGCACTGAGACAAACTGATCTATGATAACACTAAGACAAACTGACCAATGATAGCGTTGAGCACGAGAGAGCCGCCGTACAGTAGCCCTATCTCCTTGCCCAGACCGTCCCCCGCTGGAGGCGCCGGGGCCGCTGGGGGCTTGCTGGGCGGTCTGCCCGCCTGGGTGTCCTCCTTGGTTGCATCCTCTCCCGGCCCGTCATTGCTCCGGATGATCCACGACACAGACCGCCTCGACTTGAAGCCCTCGCCACCGCCACGCAACGCTTGGACATATGGTAACATTGTATGGTTTGGGTTAAACAGGAGTAGGTAATAGTACTAGAAGCGATGGAAGTCCTAAGACAACCAACCATTATAACCCTTGACTGCCCATTAACAGCACTTTATGGAGGGCATGATTCCGTTTATACTGCCGATGACAAGCTATCATGATTGATATACTACTACTACTACTACTACTACTACTACTACTACTACTACTACTACTACTACTACTACTACTACTACTACTACTACTACTACTACTACTACTACTACTATTGTAGCCTTGTCTTCTTAAACTACTTCTCTTTTTGACACTGATACTATTCCTGATGCTGCTTCCACTATTAAGTAAAGTTGGAAGCTGAAATATAGCTTTATATTGAAAACCCGTTTATTGGGCGATTAAGTTAAACCCTCTAGAGAAAAAAATAAAAACAATGTGGGGATCAAGCATGATTATGAGTGGACTTACCTTTTGCTCTATCCATTATTTTGCTTTACTGTCGTTTAGAATCCATTAATTTATTTATGGAAACGTTCTTATTACAATGGTTTAAAAGTGCTTTAATCCAAGCGGGCACATGTAATCGCCTATAAAGAAAATTATAAATTGTTATGGTAATATTTTGATACTGCGATTGTGAAAAGT
This sequence comes from Elysia chlorotica, assembly GCA_003991915.1. Classification (NCBI taxonomy): domain Eukaryota; kingdom Metazoa; phylum Mollusca; class Gastropoda; family Plakobranchidae; genus Elysia; species Elysia chlorotica. Next base: position 15,689 of record RQTK01002011.1, on the reverse strand, counting down.
TCACTTTAGAAGTATACATTTAATGTTTGATGAGTTTTAGTAAAACAGATGTTTTGATATAAGGAATTCTGAGAGGCTAAGAAATAACACACAAATCAAAAGGTAAAGATGTGGTCATCTAACAATGTAGGGCATGACGAGATTACATCGGCGGCCCAATATTATCTAACTCTTTCTGCACGTAGATAGCGCCGTAGCATAATTCTAGACTAATGTGTGTGGGCTTGATGACATCTGATGTCTTGTTTTCCAACTAAAGGAAATCTTATCTTAACAAAACGCCAGTGCTAGCGGTAGATAAGCCTTTAGATAAGACATTTCGTAGTGAAATATTTCAGCGATAAGTTACAACACACTTAATTACATTATGAGGTGGTCCACGCACGTTATTAATGAGGTGTGGTATAGAACCTGTGGAAACCAAGGTATGCTCCGTCTATTGTAAACGGGCCTAATTGTGTGTATTGGTTCATGCTGTGCTTATCAGTAGTACCAGTCCTTAACTTCTATTCTTGCATATAAATAATTTTGCTACCCAAGGTATGAATACAGTTATCAAATCAAACTAAAGCAAAAAGCCAAAGAAAAAAAAATCTTACCTGAAAGAAATACTGCTTTTAAATGGACGATACGAATTATGCTTTTAAAACCCTGAATAGTATAATGATTGTGGTATGAAAGTTGGAAAATAGTACCAAGGACAAGGACATAGGTACATTTATGTTGAGCCGGTATTCAACAAATGAATGTTGTCAAGTTCATAATTATGATTAATAACAATAATCAGAAATAACAAAAACAACAACAACAACAACAACAACAACAACAACAACAACAACAACAACAACAACAACAACAATAACAACAATAACAATAATAATAATAATAATGATAATAATAATTATTATAATAATAATAATAATAATTTTTAGATCGCTGGTAACAATTTTACCTTTAGCTCTGTTCAAAAGCGCCTCTTTCACCATGGCAGATTTAAACAAAATATTTTTTGTGTGTACCTGTAACTTTAAGCCAAAACATTAACTCATATGCTAAAATGACGTTCACAGTTAGATGGCATGAAAAACATTCATTATTTTGCCTTAAAAAGTAAAACAGCCGAGTAGTTGACACTCATCTCATTGGTGTCACTACTTTTGACTTATTCACTTTAGATGCATTAGATTTGACCCATGGCATGAAATATCGTGTGGTCTAAATCTACCTGTTTCTTAGAGCTGGTCTATTTTTCTAGTCAGATGTTGCGATTCGGTACCCAAAGCATTAACATGGAGGTGTTTTTTTCTTTCCAGATTATCTCAGATGTTTAAGAAAAACGTTTTTTAAACGTATAGTTGGAAATACGAACGCACTGATTTGATTAACACTTTAACATGTCGGAGCAGAGACAGAACTTTAAAGCAAAAGCGCAACTGTATCTTGGTTTCCAGAACAATGCTTTTCAGAGAAGGGGCGAGGGGTATCAGCTGAGATTTGAACTGCAAACCAATAATCCTCAGTTCAGAGCACTTACCGAACAACTGAACGACCGGTGCTCCTGGAAGTAAAATAGGAAATGGAAAGGAAGTTTTCACAGCCATTGTTATACAAGTACTATGACGTTTTAACTGGTGTGTGTGTGTGTGAAAGAGAGGCAGACAGCTACGTGTACACACCAAACGCATACAGAATAAAAAAAAATTAAATAATCATGATCTTTCTTGGTGAATAACATACGCAAAGCATTGCATTTACATTGTCATTAATCATTTTTGTGTGTGCTGTTGTGTTTTGTTTTGTTTGTTTTGTGGGGAGGGAAGAAATATAAAGAAGGTCAATCAAGCTAACAGTTAACACTCCAGTAACCCATTTTAAGTATTACAACAACTCTTTTTACGCTGTGTGAAATCTGATTTATGTAGCGATATATATATATATATATAACATATTATGTCAAAAAAGTATCAAATCTAGGAGTCTATCCATCTATATCTATCTACCCATGTATACGTATTAATCATATATATATATAGTAGATAATGAGAAAATAAAATAACAATATTCTAATTTCAAAGTTTTAAACATGTAATGTTCTATTTCACAATAAATACCATTATGAGCAAATGTATTAACAAAACTAAATAGATAAAAAGAGTTCAGATAATTAAATCAGCGTAGTACTTGAATGAATGTTTTTTATGTCTGTTAACTTTGTATTTAAAATTGATGGCAGGAGTACATGTCAGACTAAGCAAATTTATGTTAAGGAGAACAATGTCATGGTCTGCATGCATTCATGAACGCTACATAAATCAGATTTCACACAGCGTAAAAAGAGTTGTTGTAATACTTAAAATGGGTTACTGGAGTGTTAACTGTTAGCTTGATTGACCTTCTTTATATTTCTTCCCTCCCCACAAAACAAACAAAACAAAACACAACAGCACACACAAAAATGATTAATGACAATGTAAATGCAATGCTTTGCGTATGTTATTCACCAAGAAAGATCATGATTATTTAATTTTTTTTTTATTCTGTATGCGTTTGGTGTGTACACGTAGCTGTCTGCCTCTCTTTCACACACACACACACCAGTTAAAACGTCATAGTACTTGTATAACAATGGCTGTGAAAACTTCCTTTCCATTTCCTATTTTACTTCCAGGAGCACCGGTCGTTCAGTTGTTCGGTAAGTGCTCTGAACTGAGGATTATTGGTTTGCAGTTCAAATCTCAGCTGATACCCCTCGCCCCTTCTCTGAAAAGCATTGTTCTGGAAACCAAGATACAGTTGCGCTTTTGCTTTAAAGCACTGTTTAATTTTATTTAAAAATGCGTTTGTGATGTTATGAGTGTGATCGGCCAAGTTTAGAGCATCTCACTTCAGGGTCCCGTCGCCGCACACTTACAATATCTTTACTGCGACCTCGGAGGTGTTAAAAGTTATGCTTTGAGAGGAATTCGCTTTCTGCGACCAAAGATAGAAGAGAATATAAATGGAATTTTTCAACCAATATTGGAGAGTAGCTCCTCGAAGGTTTTAATTAAAAATATACGATGTACATGGTATTAAATTATATGCTAAGTAAAACATGTTCCTTGTGTACAATTAAGGCCTCGGGAATATTTTTACACTTATTTTACAAGGCATTTATGAGTAGTACGAGTATTACTCTTTAGGGGGTATAGTCGATTCATAAAATTGTTCATTAACATTGATTTAAAAGTTTCATTTTGCTGATATGAAGCCATTTTTTGTCTGTTTAGTGGGGTGTTTTCGCGTTTTACTAGGCTCAATTTTGACAGGTCCCAAGATTAATATTTGGCAAATTTACTTTCTGCAACACAAATGCGAAAGCGGCGGTATCAGGACTTTGTGAAGTTGTATTAAACGACGACACTGACAACGACCCAATCAGTAAGTTAAGAGGCGGCTTCATCAGAATTGGATCCCAGCACTTCAGGGTGCAAAGTCCTCGCTCTATTTGCTGAGTCGTTCGCTCTCTCCATGTTATTTTGTTTACATTTGTGTGGGGAGGATGTGGGAAGTGTAAACTTCGTTTTACATGTATTACATTTTTATTAAAATCGAGAGCTTTATCGATGGAAACATAAATTATGGCGATTTCCAGAGAATGTATTTTTTTGTTCCGTTTAGATGAAAATGTTGTGTGTAATTAATCCGTCTGTTCAGAGGAAAACAAGCTACACATGTAATACATATCATTTAAAACGCAAAGTGAGGTGCATATTATTATGAAAATACCACACGTACCTTCTATTGCATCAGGAAGAATTCCGATATTACACAGTCATGTTCATCAACCTCATACGTTTCACTTCATTAAACCAAGACAACATATAAAAGAGAAGGATAGAAGCCTTGGAAAGCAACGAATTTGAAATTTTTATTAAGAAAGATAGCTGTTCATAAAGATTATAGATGTATACACTCCTAGATTAGATACTTTTTTGACATAATATGTTAAATACATATTGTCGCTTATTAATATTATAGAAGATAATGAGAAAATAAAATAGCAATATTCTAATTTCAAGGTTTTAAACATGTAATGTTCTATTTCACAATAGATGCGATCATAAGCACATTAATTTACCAACAAAACTAAATAAATAGAAAGAGTTCAGATAATTAAATCCGCGCAGTACTTGAATGAATGTTTTTATGTCTGTTACCATAAAGTTTTTTAACTTTGTATTTAAATTTGAGGGTAGGACTACATGTCAGACTAAGCAAATTTATGTTAAGGAGAACAATGTCATGGTCTGCATGCATTCATGAACGCTACATAAATCAGATTTCACACAGCGTAAAAAGAGTTGTTGTAATACTTAAAATGGGTTACTGGAGTGTTAACTGTTAGCTTGATTGACCTTCTTTATATTTCTTCCCTCCCCACAAAACAAACAAAACAAAACACAACAGCAGCACACACAAATTTAATGATTAATGACAATGCAATGCTTTGCGTATGTTATTCACCAAGAAAGATCATATTTAATAATTTTTTTTTTCATTCTGTATGCGTTTGGTGTGTACACGTAGCTGTCTGCCTCTCTTTCACACACACACACACCAGTTAAAACGTCATAGTACTTGTATAACAATGGCTGTGAAAACTTCCTTTCCATTTCCTATTTTACTTCCAGGAGCACCGGTCGTTCAGTTGTTCGGTAAGTGCTCTGAACTGAGGATTATTGGTTTGCAGTTCAAATCTCAGCTGATACCCCTCGCCCCTTCTCTGAAAAGCATTGTTCTGGAAACCAAGATACAGTTGCGCTTTTGCTTTAAAGCACTGTTTAATTTTATTTGAAAATGCTTTTGTGATGTTAGGGTGAGGTTCCATCCCAACTCTGACAGCTGCGTTTTCCCCTTTTGATCTGTTCCCTGTAAGTTCTGTGTGACCACAGAGTTCTAATAAACTCTTTGGGTGTTTAAAACGCAAAGTGAGGTGCACATTATAATGAAAATACCATACGTATCTTCTATTGAATCAGGAAGAACCTCCGATATTACACATGTTCATCAACCCCATACGTTTCACCTTGTTAAACCAAGACAACATAATTATAAGAGAAAAGAAAAGAAGCCTTGGAAAGCAACGAATTTGAAATTTTTATTAAGAAAGATAGCTGTTCACAAGTTGAATACAGTAACTAAAACATACATAACAAGACAAAAGTAGTCCAACAGACGATACCTAATACTGGCTCTTATTTTACTCACTAATCTAAAGAACTGCTGGAGGGACAAACCCATGCAAAACCACAACACCAAAGAAGTTAAACTAATAAGTTAAACTAATACATGTAGTAATATCACTTTGGGGCTGGATTAGGAAGAGGCTCTTTGATTTTTCTTTACGTGCATAGTTTAAAAATTAAGGGAAAAAAGGGTCAACAGTGAAAAAGTTCATAAATGTGTACAAACTTAATGCTCTTGGATCGGCTGATCTTTTTAATGCCTTGCTTATTTCTTTGTTACTGTACAGGATGAATTTCATATTGACAATATCGGTTTCTTGCAGTAACTAGTTGTTGCAATTTTTTATTGAAACTGAAATATAAAAAATAAATAAATAAAGGAAATAAGGAATGCATAAGTGATAAATCAAAATATTTTTTCTCGTTACATAGTATTGTTATAATGTATTCCCTAGAAACTTTAGACATTACTTGATTGTGTAACTCTTCTCATCGTTTATTTCCCTAAGAAATGTGTCCTTTATAACAAAAAATGACCACACCAGTCCATGCAATTACGACAACTGATGTTAAATAGCAGTAAATTATTCAAAGCTTAAATGAAAACGAACACCCTGAGCAGCAACATGAAGTTAACAGCATGTACGTAGTTGTAAATACATTTTTTTTAAAGTACATGTGTACTGCATGGAGCTGGAGATTTAGACTATGTTTGCTCTTTAAGGCACATCGATTAAATACCTATGCATACTGCGAATAGTTTCTATTATTTACCACTAATACAACCATGACAATTCTGATTTCAGCTATTGAAATGTCTTACAAATTTACACTTGAAAACCTATTGTAAAAAGTTTAATAAAAATCATGTTTAAACAAAAAGGTCCAAGTTATTTCTTTCCTTTAATTTTATCTCAACAACATAAGAACATCAATACAAATTAATGCAAGGAGATAAAGGGTTCAAAAAGAGAATTGGTGGAGATATAGGGAGATTCAATGTGAGGGGCATACTGTGCTGCTGTCTAGCTATGTCGGTCATATATAGAATGTGAAGGCTATAGTTCAAGTTTCATTGACTCCAACTAATGCATTATTTTAGACAATTCCAAAAGTGCTAAAGTTTTTCTTCATGCAGATATTAATTTCTATTGCAACATTACACCATCAATTATACTAAAATCATAACAAGATTTCTTGCTAACTTTATGAGCAATTTTTATTCTGCATAAAATATATCAAATCTTTTTAAGATCAATGTTGTTTAAATAATAAATTATAATCTCATGTTATTAAAAGTTCCTGTGGCAAAGAGGTAATGAATGAGCACTACAGACAACAAATCAAAGTGGCATGAACAATAGCTCCCAATTACTCTAAGTAATTTATCTAATGACAAAATGACAACCTCCCTTTCTTGATAGGAATGTAGACTACATATTTACAGTGTATCTTAAAATATTTTTATTTGCTTATGGTGCACACAGACACAGCTTTCCCTGAAATGTTCATAGTGAAAGCCAAAAAAACTTTGGATTTGGATGTAGATGATATACATAGAAAAAAGAAAGGTTACCCTTTTTGCATAATACAAGGTTCTTTAGCTTTGGTATATGTCAATTTTGAAATAACAATTATTTATCAACTTCTGAAGAAATAACAACAGGCCATGATTGTTACACCCCATTTAAAGTTACATAGTACTCATTCAAAAGCATTAAACTAGTGAACAAACATATTAACAGTAAAAAAAAAAAAAAAAAAGGTAAAGAGAAAAACAAAGGGAGACAAAAAAGGTAGTGACATGGATAAAAAAAAGTTTTGTCAGGATATATGAGCATAACAGAAAAGAAAGTTTTATATAATTTATGTATCATACAAACAATATACTTTTTTTTCTCTTACTTAAATGAGCAGGGCGTAATCCAACAACTACAGGAGATTCAAACAACAGATAATACCAAACCTCAACAAAAGGTATAGTTCTAGTATTGACAGTACCGTACTCATAATTCAATAGCTGATGTTAATTTAAAAATAGCAGATTCAAACAAAAGATAATGCAAACCTCAACAAACGACTATTCTAGTACTGACAGCACTTATAATTTTAAAGCTGGTTTTAATTTTCAAAGAATGTAAAATTATTTGACTTCACAATGTGCACTAAGCGAGGTATTTTGTGAGATACCTGGTAGATCATTGATGTAGTGAAATTTGACACATGGTAAAAGATAATAGGATTCCATTTTCAACACAGAGTATCCATCTGACAACAATATGGCACAGTCACAGGACTGAAGTGAGAGAAAACAAAGGCCCATAACCATAGCGTAATCACAGCCTGGATGACACTCACACAATAAATTAAATGACATCAATTTGATGAAAATTCCTGGAGACGATTTATATCTATATCATTCAAAAGCATTGAAGCCAAGCATAAGATTAGCATCAACTTTGGCAAATTGAATTGAATCTTGATAAATGATACATTTAATTTCAGTCTCATTTGCATACATTTATAGGTACATCATTAATTCAATTTGAATCACTGATTTTGTTACTGTTTTGATTATTGATACATTTTTTTTAATTGAATTCTTAACAAGCAGAAATTTAATCGCAGACTCATTGGAAGATAAACAGGTCACATGCATTTTGGATTCAACAGCACCAAGATTAACTTTTCATTTAAAAAATATATACTACTGCATTAATTAATTTTCTGGACATTCAATATTAAATTCATATGTCATCTAGTTACAATAAAATGGGAATACCTCAAACATCGACAAAGAAAGGCTACATTTTGGCCACAACTAAAATAAGCTCCAGTTGCTCTCCAGAAAACTATTGTCCTCTGAATCTATAAGAGAAATTTGAGTCGAATCTAACACAATATGATATGGAAAAAGAAATAAAGATCAATTTCTTTCTTTCAACTTGTTCTATTTTTTCATATTACTTTGTTAAATAAATTAAACAAAAAAAAGTGTGAAAACAACAAGTTCAACATAGTTCAAATAAATTATAATTAGACTTTTGAAGGGTTGAATAGTCTACTCTGGTGGAGCAAACTTACTTGGCGCCACCTCTAAAGCACACTGAACAAAAGTCGTGAGTGGTTCTGAGGATAAAAAATTAAAAAATTACTTAAAATAATGTTGGAAATAGTTAATAAGTTAATATGTCACAAAAAGAAGACTAAAGAACGGCAGAATTTACAACAAATTCACATTCAATTTTTTAATTAGTGTGTACAATGGATTTAGATCTGTTCCCTTTTGTTTTTATCTTGAGTAGGCCTAATAAACTTTAAATTGTAGATATTGGCAGCTTCTCCCTCTATAGGCTGCAAAATTAATACCACAACCTGAATATAACAGGACCTTTAGTTTACTTTAAATACTCTCGGGAAACTTTACACAGTTTGATTTAAACATTAAGGCTGCCAGCAATAACATTCAAAAACTGTACTCAATATTACATAAAATATGATTGATAACTCAATGCACTCACCTAAAAATCTGAATCTGACTTTCCAGACCACAAAAGGTAGGTAAAAGAAAAGGCCACTAAAGATAAAGATAGTAGCATAAAGAAACTCTATCCTTGGGTTCTGTATGATGGGTGCAACCACGAGGTAGGCAGAGATTAGCAAAACAAGGACAGGTATGAACGTTGGCACCTGAGGACACACAGAAAAATTCACAAAAGGATTAGAAAACCAATGCTTTTAAGTCTACAGAGTGAGAAAAATTGGAAGGCATAATTAAGTAATAATCTTCCATCTCTCATTCATTACAATAAAATATACAGTCATTGACTGCGTTACTGCCGAAATCTATACGTAAAAAGCATTCATTACGAGGCTAGAACATAAATATGCTAAAAGGTATGGAATAAAGAAAAAAAAGGCATAGGCAAGAACTTGTACAAAGATTAAGATAACCGTTATTAAAAAGTATTGACAGCAGGAAAAAAATGGTACATTATAGTTTTAGTAACAAAGAAGATTAATGGAAAGCACTTACTGCAATCAAGGAAAGAAATATGTAACTTACCCGATAGGGTCGATAAACATCAGGCCACGTATATCTGAGGACTAGCACTGCTCCCATAGTAGAGCCATAGAAAAGCCAAGCAGCAAAGCTGAAGACGTCAATCAGAGTGAAAATATCTCCAGGGATCATCATCAAGATGGCGATCATGGTCTGAAAAAGTAACAGAAACAAGAGTTGTACATACTAGCAGACACTGTCTGTTGAGGGACTATGGGGCTGACATTTTTCTGATGCTTGTTAAGTCAGCTAGTGCAAAAAGGTATATTAAAGAAGGTCTAACACAAACATAATTGGAACATGTTGACCGTATCCCCAGTCTATCACACCCATTAGGATAAGGCAATCACAGCAGCACACACCCTCTGCCTATCTCAACTAAAATGCCGCTATTGGAGACCAAGAGTAATGGCGGCAAATGCAAATTATTTGTGTTTCGTTATGTTTTATTTTTTCCCTAAGAGCATTTGTACAAAACTGGCATTAACTGTTAAGTTAAGTTGTTGAATAATGCATTGAGAAATGAAAATGAAACTAGTTTTGAAATTGAGTAATTGAGTAATCATTGAATATTCACCACTCACTGTAAATAATAAAGAAGGAAGTGGTGTTGACTTTTTGACGTGGATGTATGAGAGGACCTCTGGAAGATGGCCCTCTCTGGCTGCAGCGTAGACCAACCTGATAGAGTGATAGAACATTATAAAAAGATTACCATTAGATGTTGGAAAAAATAAAACAATAATTATAATAATAATAATAATAATAATAATAATAATAATAATAATAATAATAATAATAATAATAATAATAACAATAATAATAATAATAATATTAATAATAATAATAATTATAATAATAATATTATTATCCTTCCATGAAAAGAAAAAAAAAAAACAGTGAAAAAAAAAGTTGGAAAGACGTATAGAGCCATCTATTTGAAGGTCACAACAAGTGTTGTCTTACCTCCCTCCGGCAAAGCAGGCTCCGTTGGCTGCTCCAAAGGTCGACAGCGCCACGGACAGAGGAATGACAAAAGCTGCGGCTCCCAGCACAGCATCACCCCAGGTCTGAGGAATGCAGGACAGAAATGTTTAAACAGAAAAGGGACCAAGATTAACAAGGTGAGAAACACTTGGAACACATAACAAGTTCGATTGAGTAAGTTTGGTTTGCAGAATTTTTTTTTTTAATAAAAATATATTATGTACAACTGTTTCTAACCATCCTTAACAGTAACCTTCATTCTAAGCTTCATATGATGAAGTAAGCCTGATTATGATAGGATACATTTTTTTTTTTTATTTATTCATCAATTCAGAGTAAATTAAAATGACTAAAAAATATTATGAAACTTAATATTTCATGAAAGGATGAGAGAGAAAAAGGGAGAGAGAGAGAGAGAGAGAGAGAGAGAGAGAGAGAGAGAGAGGAGACAAAGAGAGATATAGATAAGACAGACAGAGACACAATGAGGGTAGGTTAGTCAAACAATCACTTACAGCAGCCACTGCAGTCGACTCAAGCAACATTTCTTTGGACATAACGGTCAAATAGGCCACGTTAGTAGCGAAGTAACAGACTGTCACTAGCGGGATTCCAATCATGATGGCCCTGGGAAGGTTCCTGCAGGGTACACAAAAAATGTAGAGCAGTTGTACTGTGGCAGCTCAGAATAGGATTTTATTAGGATACGGATAGGAATTGTAATGTTGATTCGATAAAGTGAGTCCCTGTTGCAGGTAGATTGTAGAATAATTTTAATTCATGTAGAATCGGACACACTATCTTGCTAACATTAACAAAATAATGAATACTAGATATCCTTTGTAGAAACGCAGTAATGTAATTTTATTAATAAATACCCTGTATGAGGGTTAAGAATACAACACAAGAACGTCTAGATCTAAATCAATACTTGACAGTATATTTAGATCTATAATCAATCTAAATAACAGCAAAATTACAGTGTACATTCATCATTCTATCACTCCCCTCTATCACGCTCTGCTCTTAAGTACACAAGACACAGATCTAGAAATCTCTAGGCCTTCCAGCTAACTCGAGAATACTGGATAACATTTGAGAAAAGCCCACATAATCATTCATAAACACTTCTCTCCCCCTCTCTTCTTAATCAAACTTCGAGTGGTTTCTACTACCTACTAAGTAGATCTAGACTCCAAGCCTGTAACAGCCTATTTGGCAAACACTACTCACATAGTATTACTAGCACAGTAGCGTATGTGTAAAGTGCCACAGGAATAAAATGAGCTCGTTTCTTGTGGTTCAGAATTTATGATATTGGATGTTGCCATCTCCCAAGTTCAAGCAAGGAGAAGTACAATTATCAAAAGTCCTGAAAAATCAGTTCTTTATCTGCCGACTTAAGAGGGTGGGAACAATTTAGAACTGGTGCTTGGATGATGTTCATAGATTGTTTAGCCTGGCTTTATAAGAATTGAAAGCCCAAAAGGTCAGTGAAATAGAGTTTAGTGAGTTTCATTAAAAGTAAATACCATCTATACTTCAAAACTTTAATAATAATTATCCATCATGTAAGGACTACGTATTCCTCTTTATAACTTGAGTTTACTTTTGTTGCGCAGTTTGATCAAACTATGTTTCCTAACTGTCTGAAAGAAGCATATTTAAAATAATTCTTATTCCAACTTTTTAATGTATAAAATATAATGTGGACACTTACACATAAGGATTTTTCAGCTCTTCTGTTGCGTAATTAAGATTATTCCTGCAATGAAAGAAATCAAATTGACAGAAATATCAAAATGTATATCTATGAAATTACATGGTTAATTATGACACGTTTACTAAACAAAAATACTTCTAAACAACTGAAAAATCAATACAGCTAGATTCTACTTTAAAAAGTAACACTAATTAATTTATTCGCATAAAATGCAAGTCACTTAATAGACGTAGAAAGTATCCTAGCCATAAAACTCTTTTTTAAGGAGTGTAATAGTCTAGTAGCACTACCACTACCACTTCCACTACCACTACTGCTACTGCTACTGCTACTGCTACTACTACTACTACTACTACTACTACTACTACTACTACTACTACTACTATTGCTACTATTTTTGTTCTTATTATTTTTAT
>RQTK01002009.1:0-21786 GCA_003991915.1 Elysia chlorotica | reverse complement strand
TATATGTAAGGGGTGCGACTCACCATCCTTTTGATTATGTAGTTTATTCTGTAATTATTCTCTATCTTCCTCTCCCCCTCTCTCTCTAGCCTACATGTATTTCTCGATCTTCCTCCATCGACGTAATAGCCGCTAGACCTCGGCGTGCGTTTCGTTTGATTGAGGAAACTTGTTTCTATCGTTGAGTTTCTCTTGTCGCTTTTTCCTTTTGATTTGGGAAATCTAGGGAAACGGAGAATGTCCTTAGTTGTCGGTCGGTACTGGGAGATCATAGGAGCGCTGTTTCCCCAGTTCCCTGAGTTCTAGGGAACTTTTGGGAAGTCCGGGGGAACGGAGCGCTCCGGGTGTTTCCTTTCATCCGCGGACATTTGCCGCTAATTTTCACTATTAAAGTGAGGTCTCTGTGGACGCCAAATCAGTGCCACGAGAACCATCACCGAGTACGTGTCCGTTGTGTGTGGGTGCCACAACGTGAGTTCTAGCTTCTGTATTTGGATATATTTTTCTAAGTTTCACACTGTATGTTGGAGCTGCAGTTGTGTTTGGACTATATGATCTACAGTTTTATTATCCATTGAAGTTACTTCGAACTTCCAGTTTGTTTATCCTTTGGAGAGGATTGTGTCACTTTGGGGTAAGTTGGCTCTTCTTTTATTTTATTATAACTTTCTTTTTGAACATCTCTATTCCCCTTCATGTCAGACAGTTTAGATTGACTGTTTGACCTTGACAGACGGCTCATTTAATTCTATGTAAACGTCATGATGTATTGGTATTACTTTATTACTATTATCTATTCCTAATTTTGTGTGAATTGCGAGATCTATTGAGATGTTTATTGTTATGATAGTACATATGTATATAAGAATGTATACTTGCTAAGTAGAGGATTGTTACTATCACTGTATCAGTTTTATTCTTTACTCAGACCATCATCACTTAGTCCTCCGCACGCCGACGCTAGGTCTGCCGTGCGCGAGTCACGTGATCTGTTTTATGCAGACTGGCGCGAAGCCGCGCCCAGGGTCCTGAGTAGTGGCCCTTGGTCAGCTATGTATTGTATCCATCATTTCATGTACAATGAATTATCTCCCCTTAGTTTGACGCTAAGGCCAAACATGCCTAGACTGGTGGTCATTTCACACCTACGTAATATTATTGTACTGTAGGCCTACACAGTAGATAGGACAGTACAATGTACTAGTCTGATAGTACTATTAGTAGTGCTCTGGATCGTACGTGATGCTATTAATAATTATTATGATTTCTAGTCAGAACATTGCCATTTAATTATGATTGTTCTGTGGAACTACACCTTATGCATTATGCGATTGGAGATATGCCCAACTAATACATGTTTTATCTTCTACCTTTTTTTCCAGTTGACTAAGCACTGGGCATTACCTTGGGCATTTTTTAGGCATTATCTTTGGCATTTTTGTAGGCACTATTGTATGCATTCTTATTGGCATTACTTTTGGCATTAGTTTTGGCCTATGCTTTTGAGCACGTGGTTGATTTAGGTACATGCACTATCTATCCATGTACTTTTCATTTTGATAATTACTATCTTGATTCACTATCTAAATCTTACTATCCGATCAATTTAACTTGTGTTTCTTTGTCTTTGATGCATTGACTTTAATTATTGATCTTTTGCTGTAATAAAGGAGTATATTTTTGTGGTAACTTAAAAGTCTCTTCTGACTGAGTTCTATCCTTGTCAGTTGTTGTCCTTTTACTTTTAGTGTGTGTTATACCGCTCTGTATAGATAGGGAGCAGTGGGCATTGAACCTCACTGTAAATACTCAAACGAGCTCAGAGTGTAAACTCTCTAGGATTGCACGGTCACTTAGGGACGCTACCATAGTGCTGACCTGCAATCAACGTAGAAGTAGAGAGTAGAGAAGAAGTAACCACATATCCCCGTAGTGGGTGGGTTGTACTTCATTTGGTGGCAGCGGTACGGATATCTTGAGTATATCCCTAGAGCGGTATATCTTCTTGAGAGTTTTGAGTTGCCCCGTGTAGTTTCTACTTCCTTCCATTGTGCTCTTTTCTTTTCCCTCTGTTAGTTTTACGCTATATTGCCTAAAGTATGCCCGGTGCTAGGTCAGCAGCCATGCCAGCCCCAGAGGGAACCCAGCCAGTAACTGCCAGCACACTGGTAGTGTATGCACCTAGAGATGCTGTCATCGACAGATTCTATGGTGACGGAGGAGTCTCGGAGACGGAGAGATTCCTCACGAGAATACAGAGGGCCTGGGAGAGTCCACAGTTTGCCTCGGATCGGGCCAAGGTGAACTTTCTTTTCGACAACGTGGGTGAATCTGTGGAGAAGGAAATTCTTTGCACCCTATCGGGCGCCGAACCCTCCCCGAACCAGCTCGTGAAAATTATTGAAAGCTGCTACGGCGAGAAGCGCTCTGTGCCGGCTCTAATCAGGGAGCTCTACAACACTAAGCAGAGGCGTGGCGAGGGGATTCGCCAGTTCTCGCTGCGGCTTCAGGACGCTTACAGTGTGTATCAAAGTGTAGTCAGGAGGCGGGGGGAGACGGAGGCTGCCGCTTCTCCAATCGGCGCAGACACCCTGCGTGACATTTTTATTGAAAATTTAGCAGACAAGGCAATTCGACGTGAGCTTCGCCAGTCCTTGAAGCGAGGCGCGTTATCCACTTTCAAGGACGCGCGTATTCAAGCCCTGGAATTGGAGGATGACCCGTCTGACTCTGAGTCAGATAGAGGGGATTATGCGGGTGTGCGCCACATCACCAGCGCACCCCCTCCCGCCGATGACATGCACACTCAGTCAATCAAAGCTTTGACTGACCAGGTCGCCAGACTGACAGGTCTCGTGGAGTTTATAACAGTGTCAGGAGGCGGGAGGAGACGGAGGCTGCCGCTTCTCCAATCGGCGCAGACACCCTGCGTGACATGTTTGTTGAAAATTTAGCAGACAAGTCAATTCGGCGTGAGCTTCGCCAGTGCTTGAAGCGAGGCGCGTTATCCACTTTCAAGGACGCTCGGATTCAAGCGATGGAATTAGAAGATGACCCGTCTGAGTCTGATACTGATAGAGGGGATGATGCGGATGTGCGCCACATCACCAGCGCACCCCCTCCCGCCGATGACATGCACACTCAGTCAATCAAAGCTTTGACTGACCAGGTCGCCAGACTGACAGGTCTCGTGGAGAGACAGATCGTGCCGGGCGCCCCCAATTCAAATACGAGGCCGCGCCCACAGAGCCAGCGCAAGCAGAGTACGAGAACGTCACCTTCAAGAAGGCGGGGCCAAAATCGGACAGGTGCCGGTGCCGTCTGTTTCAATTGTGGCCGACCTGGTCACTTTGCCCGAGCTTGTCCTGCGGTGGCGGGAAACGAGTAAGCCCTGCCCCCCCTGAATCTCAGGACAGGTGGGGTAGGGCAAGGGAGAGACCAATGCAACCGCATCTGGATACGCGCGGTACGCATGTTGGATTACGTGGTGCTGATTACGGAGCAGAAGCTGTCGGATTACACAACACCATCGGACAGTGCCCTGTGGCGGACGCTTTGTTGTGGGGCCAGGTGCACGTGCGGGGCCTGGTTGACACTGGCTCAATGGTCTCCATTGTAACTCGGGAGTTTTATGAAAGCTACATACAGCCCAGGGGCAAAGAACTCCGAAAGGATATCGACTTAAAATTGACTGCCGCCAATGGGTTAACACTGCCGTATGACGGATACTTCGTTGCGGATATCATCATCTTCGGCACAAACTTGAGAGACAGAGTCTTTCTGGTGTTAAAGGACGAGCTTAGGCGACCATCAGAACCCTGCATTATAGGGATGAACATACTGAAAGATCTATCTCCATGGAGCCAAATACCCAGCGCCGAGCGCTCTACCCACTCAACCCAAGAGACCAATTCTCTAGGCGTTGGAAAATACATCAGGATAGCGCGCGACTCCTGCATCCCCCCGGCGACAGTCCTAGCGGTCAGCGTAACTGGTCCACACCCGTCAGCGAAGGGCCGATTCATCGTGGAGCCACTGCCGGTCATGATCAAAGACGCAATATTTGCGGTGCCGGCAGTGGTCGAGGCGAACGCCGGGAGGCTTACTACTCTGCTGGTGAATGCTGGGGAGACGGCTGCTATATTGAGACGTAATACTGTGGTCGGCTCGTTATCAAAGGAAGAACCGGGCCTCACCCTCGCCGCGACCAGTTGCGGGATAGATGTTACTACTAATACTAGCATCTCAGGCACAGGCGGAGAAGACAACCGTTCCACACCCCCACCCCAGGTCGTGGAAGCGATGATAGCGGACTGTGTCACTGGTTCACAGCGGGCGGAGTTACGTGGATTAGTGGCGGAGAATACTGATCTCTTTGCTTGGAATGAGTTGGACTTAGGATACACAGATAAAGTTCATCACACAATTCCAGTGACTACGGATGTACCTGTATCTCAGCCTTATAGAAGGCTTCCCCCGAAACAGTTGGAGGAGGTACGACAGCACTTGAATGGGTTGATGGAGAAAGGAGTAATTCGAGAGAGCACTAGCCCATATTCATCGCCAATCGTTTTGGTACGAAAATCGAATGGAGACTTGCGAATGTGCGTGGACTATCGCCGACTGAACTCTATCACGCGGAAAGATGCGTTCCCTCTACCACGTATTGATGAGTCACTAGACGCACTAGGTGGTGCTCGGATATTTTCCACTCTAGACTTGGCTTGTGGATATCACCAGGTTGCTATGGCAGAAGAAGACAAACCAAAAACTGCATTCACCACTCCTTTGGGATTATTTGAGTTTAACAGAATGCCGTTTGGATTAACTGGCGCACCAGCCACCTTTCAGAGACTTATGCAATCATCGATGAACGACCTAGTTTTTAAAATAATATTGGTCTACCTGGATGATATTCTTGTCTATGCCAAGGATTTTAACGATCACACAGCTAGGCTTGCAATAGTTTTTCAAAAACTGAGAGACATGGGACTCAAACTGAACCCTGAAAAGTGTAAATTCGGGGCGGATTCTGTAGAGTATTTAGGCCACGTAATATCAGCTACGGGAATTGCTACTGAAACAGCTAAGGTGAAAGCTGTGCAAGAATGGAAAGTCCCCGCTACAGTAAGGGAGTTAAGAGCTTTCCTGGGATTGGCAAGCTATTATAGGAAATTTATAGCTGGCTTTGCAAAGATCGCGAAACCACTACATGCCATTACGACAGCAGTAAATGCCGACCCCAGTACCGCTAAGAGGAAACACGCACGGATTCATCAGTACTGGAGTCAGGAATGTCAACAGGCTTTCGATAAATTAAAAGCCTCCCTGTGTTCGGCCCCAGTCTTGGGCTACGCAGACTTCAGCAAACCATTCCGTCTCGACATCGATGCCAGCTTTGACGGACTAGGTGCGGTGCTGAGTCAAGACCAGAACGGGGCGCGAAGGGTGATCGCTTATGCAAGCCGTTCCCTGAGGCCTAACGAGAAAAACATGAGAAACTATAGCTCCTTCAAGCTGGAACTATTGGGCCTAAAGTGGGCCGTGACTGAAAAATTCAGGGGCTATCTACTTGGATCGAGGTGCGAGGTGATGACAGACAACAACCCGCTCAGCCACCTGAAAACCGCCAAACTTGGCGCCATCGAACAACGCTGGGCCGCTGAGCTAGCCCTGTTTGACCTGGAGATCAAATATCGACCTGGGAAACAGAACGCCAATGCCGACTCGCTATCACGGCACCCTGTGGAGAGACCAACGGGGAGTGGCGAGACAGACACCGATTGTTGCACAATCGAAGCCTTGGCAGTACAGAACACACCACACACTACCAGTACCACGCCCGTCCCAGCCGAGGTCGGCGCTAAAGCAAACTGCCAAGCGCTCATCGCCCCACTTCTCGCTACCGTGGCAACGGAGGCTCACGGTCCGTCCCTCCTTGGTTTCCCTGACATCAAACAAACTCAGCTCGCGGATGCCGACATAGCAGCGGTGATCGGTCACTTGAAGACTGAACAGAGGCCGAGAGGCGAAGCGCTGAAGCAACTATCGGACCTAGGCAGACTGTTAGTGCTACAGTGGCCTAGGCTGAGGCTAGACAATGGATGTTTAGTCCGCGCATGCACTCCGGTGGGGGCGGTCCCGTTACGTCAGGTGGTCGTCCCGGCATCACTCGTGCCAAGAGTTCTGTTACTAGCACATGATCAAAATGGTCACCAGGGAGCAGAACGCACTCTACAATTCTTGCGCCGCCGCTGTTACTGGCCGCGAATGACATCGGACACTCATGATTACTGTGCGAACTGTCGGCGCTGTCAGGTGGCCAAGACCCCCCAAGTACAGTTTTCCCAAACAGCTGGCCACTTGATCTCGTCAGCTCCATTAGAGCTAGTGGCTATTGACTTTACAAAGCTAGAGCCGGCCTCCGACGGACGAGAGAACGTTCTTGTCTGTACTGATGTCTTCACCAAGTGGACTATGGCGGTGCCGACCAGAGATCAGACGGCGCGCACTGTTGCGCGGGTACTGCTACAGGAATGGATTCCGCACTATGGCGCCCCGCTGAGACTACACTCTGACCAAGGGAAGAGTTTCGACGCGGAGATCATTCGGTGCTTATGTGAACACTATGACATACAGAGAAGCCGCACCACGCCGTACAACCCCCGCGGTAATGGAGTATGTGAACGATTTAATCGCACTCTACATGATCTACTGAGAACGTTATCTCAGGAGCAGAAGCGGCGCTGGCCGGACTACATTAGAGAGCTCGTCTTCTTTTATAACTCAACCCCTCACACGACCACGGGGGAGAGCCCATTCTTTCTCTTGTTTGGGCGCGAGCCGCGCTTGCCACTGGATCTCGTCATAAACCCCAGCCCTTCAGAGACCTACTCTAGTGCTCAGGAATACCTTTCGTTGCATGTTAAGCGGCTGCGGCAGATCCACGAGCTGGCCCTAACACGCATCGAGTCAGCTGCGAAGCAACGTGAGAAACCTCGAGGTGCGGCCATCTGCGAACCACAGATCGGAGGCAAGGTTTTGCTGCGACAGCATCCCCCGGGGCGAAACAAGATCCAGGATAAGTTCGGCGAGGAGACTTACCAGCTGACAGGGGTCCCTAATTCAGACAGCGGGCCTGCAGTTATCGCACCTTGCGGTGACCTCACCAACACTAGAAGAGTGACCTTCTACGCAGTGACCAATGAAACAGAGGAAACCGCCGAGCACATCAGGCTGCTGTCGGAACAGGTGGCCAGGGTTACGGCGTTACTTACAGAACAGCTAGAGCAACCACAGTCAGACAACGGTCCTAGCCTGCTAGCACCTCAAAGTCAAAGGCACCGCCACACTGGACCTCGCAAGCGGCCGGCGAGAAATCTGACGCAACGGGTTGCGTCATCTGGGCGGGCGTTCAGCCACTCACCCACCTCCGCTAGTGGCAGACAACAAGAAAATCCGATAGTCGCTCCCCGGGTATCGGGAACAGTGAAATGGTTCAACGCCAGAAGGGGTTATGGTTTCATTAAACCTGACAATGAAGTTGGAGATATATTCGTCCACCGCTCAGCCATCGTGAACCATCCGAGAAACCGACAGAGGAGTGTCGGCGATGGAGAGCGGGTGGAATTCCAAATTGTCAAAGATGGTACCCGTAGTCGAAGGCTTATGGCGGCGAACGTGACTGGGCCTGGTGGATCCCAAGTGATTGGCAGCCCATACGCCGTCGAGTGGAAGCCACCCAACCGCCATCGGTACACAAATCACTATCAGTGTGACCGTCAGCCGAGACCCGGTCGCCAAACATCTCCAGTTGACCCCACCCCTCGATTGGCCGAACGGGCCGAGATTAGACGAGGTCAACCGACGCATCCTGGCTTGAACGATCCTCAAACTCAGAGCAGGTCCCACCTAGATAATGCCACTACGGGCACCATAACGGCAAGTTGGGAGGACTGCATAAGGTATGCCGCGCGGCCCAACGCGTACTACGACTAAGGGAAATTTCGCCTGCCCCTGGCCTGCACGGATTACGGACGGACTGTACATTGGACCCTTCAAATCTGACCTGTCTTTTGCCTGACAACTTTACCCTTGCATTTGTTTTTCTTAATTATTTTTTTTAATATCGGTACACCACCTTTTATAACAAAGTTTTATTTCATGAACATGATAGGTTCAATTTTTGGTCTTAATTGACAACTGTAGAAACCAAACTTGTCGAACTTGGTATTCTATTTTTAAGTGATTTTTACTCTATTATATAACTCTATACTTTCTTGTATTGCACCCGTGTGATCCCGGGGCCCTCTAGTTGGGATTGTTAAGAATAGGATCACCGGTTTTATTCCATTTAGCCGGATCGTAGGAGGCGAGTAGAAAAATGGCCAGAGGAGATTCGACCCTTACTCCTATGAAAATTAGAGTTGACCTTTCAGTAATAATGAAACGTGTGAACGTTTTTGGACGACTGCGTTTTTATTGCTTATTTTGCATTATGTTTGTAGACATAATTGCACAAGTTTATTTTGTTCAGCTAAGCTTTAAATAACTTCTGAACACTAGTAAGATGAGGCACTATCTGATATCCCTGGTACAGTTATGTTAATTTAGAGAACAGTAATTTGTACACGTTTGATGTCAAGTGAATGCATTACATGATATGACGGTATTTCTTAACTAATGATTGTACTTTGCTTAATGACCTTACTTTGTTCAAGGCATGGTTTTAAATAACTGTTGAACATTGCTATAATGGTGAGATTAAGAGATGAAGTATCTGAAATCTCTAATTGTAATTGATAACTATCGTGGCTTTGCAATAATCCTGATCTCTAGTTATGTATACTGAGTAGAAAAATACTAGAATAATGTGTGACCACTATTATTGCTTGCATTGCTACTTTTGGTGGATTCTATTTGAGGTTATTGATTTTGCTTGCTATTGCACTTGTCAGTCTGAATTCTCGTGTTCAATATGTGATTTGGTTGGAGCTCCATGTCCAATGTTGTCATTGTTCTTGTCTAACTTTTGCGTTCTATATCAATCTGCGTGACCACTATTATTACTTGCATTGCTACTTTTGGTGGATTCTATTTGAGGTTATTGATTTTGCTTGCTATTGCACTTGTCAGTCTGAATTCTCGTGTTCAATATGTGATTTGGTTGGAGCTCCATGTCCAATGTTGTCATTGTTCTTGTCTAACTTTTACGTTCTATGTGATGCTTATTATCTGTCTGTTGTGGGACTAATACACTAACACTAACACTAACTTTTCTTGTCGGTCGCATTATGATACATATATGCATTATTTTGAATTACTATTTTGATGTCGGTTTTTCTACCTATTTTCATTATCAATCTCACTTTTTGTTGCCAGATGTGTGACTTTTATTAGAACATGTGCACCTTATGCATATTGAATACTGTGTGTACCTCCAGTTTTATTACTACCCGGGATTGTATTGAGCTACATGTACACAGTTGTAACGATCTATTAACTGAATGCACACGTTATAATATTATATGTTATACCTTACTTGTACTGTAGGCACTTACATTATTAACGCTTAAGAAAGATGTGGGAATTGTTTTTACTTATGAACAATGTACTTTACACATGTGTTTGGTTAATGGTTTGTTAGATGAGCCAGTGACCTCAGACTTGAATTTGACCTGAGAAAGTGAGACTCACTGACGGTGATCACACTTGCCCATTGACGGGATCAGTTATGACAATTCCTAGTATAAGTACTAGTAGAGTTACTCCCCTTTCTCGAATTACTTCAGCCTCAAAGGCTGTGTGAAGCCGTAGCGCGTAGGCTCGAATACTCTCGGCCCGGCCTTGTCTTGTGCTGAAAAATTCCCTGTACAGGGCCACGGGCGACCTTCTCTCCCCATAGATATTTAACAACACGTCCAGGAGCTGTGTTGCAGTGAGCTGTTCATCTGCTTGTGCCAAGTGGAAAGATAGTTCCGCCTCCACCCCCTCTCCGACTTTGTCGAGTAGAAAGTTGATTCTCTCCTTATCGGAAGAGAGGTGGAGGGTTTCCCAGGCTCTCTGGACGCGTGTCACAAACCGCCGCGTCGTCTCGCCGTCCTCGTTGCCCTGGAAGGGGTCTAACTCCACTGGTCTAGGGAAGTAGACCACTACTGGCTCCGTGCTTGCACTAGGGGTAGACCGACCGCCAGGCATTTTGATAGTATTAATAAAGGAGAAGTAGGAAAAAGATAGATATTCCTGAGAGAGACTGAAAGCCTAGACTGAAACTCTCACAAAGATATACCGCTCTAGGGATACACTCAAGATATCCGTACCGCTGCCACCAAATGAAGTACAACCCACCCACTACGGGGATATGTGGTTACTACTTCTCTTACTCTCTACTTCTACGTTGATTGCAGGTCAAAGACTAGATAGTTATACGTATGGTAGCGTTCCTAAATGACCGTGCAATCCTAGAGAGTTTACACTCTGAGCTCGTTTGAGTATGTACAGTGAGGTTCAATGCCCACTGCTCCCTATCTATACAGAGCGGTATAACACACACTAAAAGTAAAAGGACAACAACTGACAACGATAGAACTCAGTCAGAAGGAGAGTTAAAAATACCAACAATCAACTCCTTTATTGTACTATAAACAAAAGATCAATAATCAAAATCAGTGCATCAACAAGTTAAACAATTACTATGGTCAATACCCTAGGATAGAGAAGGTATAGATAGATAGTAATGTTTAGGATAGTTATCGGATAGTAAGTATCAAAATGAATAAGGATAGTCAGTATCAAAATGGATAAGGATAGTAATCGATAGTCTACATCAAAATGATAGAATAGTCAAAATCAAAATGATAGGAATCAAAATGGATAAGGATAGTAATCGATAGTCTACATCAAAATGATAGAATCAAAATGGAATCAAAATGCCCAGCAATCAATCAGCTGGAAAAAGGTGGAAAATAAGAAAACGTGTGTTAGACATTGTCAATCAAATAATTCATAATGCATAATGTGTAGTTCCACAGAACAATCATAATTAAATAGCACTGCTCTGACTAGGAAATCATAGCATCATGTTTAATCTAGCTAGAGTACTACCAGTACCAGACTAGTACATTGTAATGTCCGATCTACAGTGTAGGCCTACAGTACAATAATATTACGTAGGTGTGAAATGACCACCAGTGTATCTGTATGTTTGGCCTTACAGGGGAGATAATTCATTGTACATGAAATGATGAATACAATACATAGCTGACCAAGGGCCATTACTCAGAACCCTGGGCGCGGCTTCGCGCCAGTCTGCATAACCCAGATCACGTGACTCGCGCACCGCAGACCTAGCGTCGGCGTGCGGAGTCGGGGATATGTGGTTGCTACTTCTCTTACTCTCTACTTCTACGTTGATTGCAGGTCAGCACTATGGTAGCGTCCCTAAGTGACCGTGCAATCCTAGAGAGTTTACACTCTGAGCTCGTTTGAGTATTTACAGTGAGGTTCAATGCCCACTGCTCCCTACCTATGTAGAGCGGTAAAACACACACTAAGAGTAAAAGACAACAACTGACAAGGATAGAACTCAGTCAAAAGAGACTTTTAAGTTACCACAAAAATATACTCCTTTATTACAGCAAAAGATCAATATGCATCAAAGACAAAGAAACACAAGTTAAATTGAACGGATAGTAAGATTTGGATAGTGAATCAAGATAGTAGTTATCAAAATGAAAAGTACATGGATAGATAGTGCATGTACCTAAATCAACCACGTGCTCAAAAGCATAGGCCAAAACTAATGCCAGCAAAAATGCCAAAGATAATGCCTAAAAATATGCCCAAGGTAATGCCCAGTGCTTAGTCAACCCAAAGTGACACAATCCTCTCCGAAGGATAAACAACTCGAACTCGAAGTAGGAAGTAACTTCAATGGATAATAATGATATAAAACTGTAGATAGTCCAAACACAACTGCAGCTCCAACATACAGTGTGAAACTTAGGAAAAATATATCCAAATACAGAAGCTAGAACTCACGTTGTGGCACCCACACACAACGGACACGTACTCGGTGATGGTTCTCGTGGCACTGATTTGGCGTCCACAGAGACCTCACTTTAATAGTGAAAATTAGCGGCAAATGTCCGCGGATGAAAGGAAACACCCGGAGCGCTCCGTTCCCCCGGACTTCCCAAGAGTTCCCTAGAACTCAGGGAACTGGGGAAACAGCGCTCGTACGGTCTCCCAGTACCGACCGACAACTAAGGACATTCTCCGTTTCCCTAGATTTCCCAAATCAAAAGGAAAAAGCGACAAGGGAAACTCAACGATAGAAACAAGTTTCCTCAATCAAACGAAACGCACGCCCAGGTCTAGCGGCTATTACGTCGATGAAGAAAGATCGAGAAATACATGTAGGCTAGAGAGAGAGGGGGAGAGGAAGATAGAGAATAATTATAGAATAAACTACATAAATCAAAAGGATGGTGAGTCGCACCCCTTACACATTCCCCCCAAGAATTTTTTTCCGTCCCGGAAAACAAACCGAATCTTTTTAAAATACAATGTACATCAGAGCCCAAGATGCGACAACTACTGAAGCAGGTGACATGAGGTTAGGTCACACACCGTAACACAACAGTGATCACCTAGTGAGCAGCGTAACAAAACAGTACGCCCAAGTCCAACTCTAAGGACTGAGAATGAGATAACCGAACACAACTCCTCAAGCCAAAGTAAAACTTCAAAGACATCAAGGCCGCCAACCACACTGGCCGACCTGACTTGGCCAACAAGGCGCACACGAAGCGCGTTACACAATCACACATGAAGTAGTTAGAGAAAGGGGAGGTAACTTTACTACTAGGAATTGTCATAACTGATCCCGTCAATGGGCAAGTGTGATCACCGTCAGTGAGTCTCAGGTCAAATTCAAGTCTGAGGTCACTGGCTCATCTAACATAACAAATCATTAACCAAACACATACGTATGTGTAAAGTACATTGTTCATAAGTAAAAACAATTGCCAGATCTTTCTTAAGCGTTAATAATGTAAGTGCCTACAGTACAAGTAAGGTATAACATAACATATAATATTATAACGTGTGCATTCAGTTAATAGATCGTTACAACTGTGTACATGTAGCTCAATACAATCCCGGGTAGTAATAAAACTGGAGGTACACACAGTATTCGACGTGCAAAAAGTGCACACATGGACTAATACATTGTAAAAGTCACACATCTTGCAACAAAAGGTGAGATTGATAATGAAAATGGGTAGAAAAACCGACAACATCGAAATCATAAATCAAAATACAGCGTGTATCATAATGAGGAGAATGCATATGAACGGCATATAAGAAAAGTTAGTGTTACTGTTAGTGTGTTAGTTCGATAAAAGTATAAACCGACAGATAATAAGCATGATATAGAACGCAAAAGTTAGACAAGAACAATGACAACATTGGACATGGAGCTCCAATCAAATCACATATTGAACGAGAGAATTCAGACTGACAAGTGCAATAGCAAGCAAAATCAATAACTCAAATAGAATCCACCAAAAGTAGCAATTCAAGTAATAATTAATAGTGGTCACACATTATTCTACTCAGTATACATAAGTTCTAGAGATCAGGACTATTGCAAAGCCACGATAGTTATCAATTACAAACTAGAGTTTTCAGATACTTCATCTCTTAATCTTACCATTATATCAATGTTCAACAGTTATTTAAAACCATGCCTTGAACAAAGTAAGGTCATTAAGCAAAGTACAATCATTAGTTAAGAAATATCGTCATATCATGTAATGCATTCACTTAACACCAAACGTGTACAAATTACTGTTCTCTAAATTAACATAACTGTACCAGGGATATCAGATAGTGCCTCATCTTACTAGTGTTCAGAAGTTATTTAAAGCTTAGCTGAACAAAATAAGTGCAATCATGTCTACAAACATAATGCAAAATAAGCAATACAACACGCAGTCGTCCAAAAACTTTCATACTTCTCATTACAACTAAAAGTTCAACTCTAAAGAAAACTCAAGCGTTTTCTTATTTCATAGGAGAAAGGTTCGAATCTCCTCAGGCCATTTTTCTACTCGCCTCCTACGATCCGGCTAAATGGAATAAAACCGGTGATCCTATTCTTAACAATCCCAATAAAGGGCCCCGGGATCACACGGGTGCAATACAAGAAAGTATAGTGACTTAAATAATAAAGTAAATAAAAGTGTGTTACAAAAGGTGGTGTACCGATATTTAAAAAAAAAAATTAAAGAAAACCAAAAGCCAGGGTAAAGCTTTCAAGCAAAAGACAGGTCAGATAAAAAAAAAAATAATAATAAAAACAGATCGTGCGTCTCCGATGTACTCAAAGTCAAACAAAGGTCCAATTTACAGTCCGTCCGTAATCCGTGCAGGCCGGGGCAGGCAAATTTCCTGTTTCTACTACAGTACTAGTCATAGTAAGCATTGGGCCGCGCGGCATACCTAATGCAGTCCTCCCAGCTGGCCGTTATGGTGCCCGTAGTGGCATTATCTAGGTGGGACCTGCTCTGACTTTGAGGATCAGTCAAATCAGGATGCGTCGGTTGACCTCGTCCAATCTCGGCCCGTTCGGCCAATTGGTGGGTGGGGTCAACTGGGGATGTTTGGCGACCGGGTCTCGGCTGACGGTCACACTGATAGGCTTTGCGGGGCATGTGTGTACCGGTGGCGGTTGGGTGGCTTCCACTCGACGGCGTATGGGCTGCCAATCACTTGGGATCCACCAGGCCCAGTCACGTTCGCAGCCATAAGCCTTCGACTACCATCTTTGACAACGTAGAATTCCACGCGCTCTCCATCGCCGACACTCCTCTGTCGGTTCCTCGGATGGTTCACGATGGCTGAGCGGTGGACGAATACATTGCCAGCTTCATAGTCAGGTTTGATGAAACCATAACCTCTCCTCACGTTGAACCATTCTACAGTTCCCGATACCCGGGGAGCGACTATCGGATCATGTACATCCTGTTGTCTGCCACTAGCGGAGGTGGGTGAGTGGCTGAACGCCCGCCCAGATGACGTAACCCGTTGCGTCATATTCCTCGCCGGCCGCTTGCGAGGTCCAGTGTGGCGGTGCCTTTGACTTTGAGGTGCGTGCAGGCTAGGACCGTTGTCTGACTGTGGTTGCTCTAGCTGTTCTGTAATTAACGCCGTAATCCTGGCCACCTGTTCCGACAGCAGCCTGATGTGCTCGGCGGTTTCCTCTGTTTCATTGGTCACTGCGTCCACGCGGCGCACTGATGCGGATCTGTCTGACTCCGCCTCTCTGGCTTCACAACTGTCATCTTCGAGGCTCACTGCGTGCATGCGAGCCTCATTGAAGGACAGGTGTGCATTTCGCCTCACCAGCTGGCGGTATTAGGAATAGATAATAGTAATAAAGTAATACCGATACATCATGACGTTTACATAGAATTAAATGAGCCGTCTGTCAAGGTCAAACAGTCAATCTAAACTGTCTGACATGAGGGGGAATAGAGAAGTTCAAAAAGAAAGTTATAATAAATGAAGAGCCAACTTACCCCAAAGTGACACAATCCTCTCCAAAGGATAAACAAATTGGAAGTTCGAAGTAACTTCAATGGATAATAAAACTGTAGATCATATAGTCCAAACACAACTGCAGCTCCAACATACAGTGTGAAACTTAGAAAAATATATCCAAATACAGAAGCTAGAACTCACGTTGTGGCACCCACACACAACGGACACGTACTCGGTGATGGTTCTCGTGGCACTGATTTGGCGTCCACAGAGACCTCACTTTAATAGTGAAAATTAGCGGCAAATGTCCGCGGATGAAAGGAAACACCCGGAGCGCTCCGTTCCCCCGGACTTCCCAAAAGTTCCCTAGAACTCAGGGAACTGGGGAAACAGCGCTCCTATGATCTCCCAGTACCGACCGACAACTAAGGACATTCTCCGTTTCCCTAGATTTCCCAAATCAAAAGGAAAAAGCGACAAGAGAAACTCAACGATAGAAACAAAGTTTCCCCAATCAAACGAAACGCACGCCGAGGTCTAGCGGCTATTACGTCGATGGAGAAAGATCGAGAAATACATGTAGGCTAGAGAGAGAGGGGGAGAGGAAGATAGAGAATAATTATAGAATAAACTACATAAATCAAAAGGATGGTGAGTCGCACCCCTTACACATTCCCCCCAAGAATTTTTTTCCGTCCCGGAAAACAAACCAAATCTGTATTAAATACATATGTACATCAGAGCCCAAGATGCGACAACTACTGAAGCAGGTGACATGAGGTCAGGCACCGTAACACAACAGTGATCACCTAGTGAGCAGCGTAACAAAACAGTACGCCCAAGTCCAACTCTAAGGACTGAGAATGAGATAACCGAACACAACTCCTCAAGCCAAAGTAAAACTTCAAAGACATCAAGGCCGCCAACCACACTGGCCGACCCGACTTGGCCAACAAGGCGCACACGAAGCGCGTTACACAATCACACATGAACACCGATGAAGTAGTTAGAGAAAGGGGAGGTAACTTTACTAGGAATTGTCATAACTGATCCCGTCAATGGGCAAGTGTGATCACCGTCAGTGAGTCTCAGGTCAAATTCAAGTCTGAGGTCACTGGCTCATCTAACAAACCATTAACCAAATAGTTGAAATACATATGTATACAAAAGCACATTGTTCATATTCATAAGTAAAAACAATTCCAACATTTTCCTTAAGCGTTAATAATGTAAGTGCCTACAGTACAACTACAAGTAAGGTACTATAACGTGTGCATTCAGTTAATAGATCGTTCCAACTGTGTACATGTAGCTCAATACAATCCCGGGTAGTAATAAAACACACAGTATTCAACATGCAAAAAGTGCACATGGACTAATAAAAGTCACACATCTTGCAACAAAAGGTGAGATTGATAATGAAAATGGGTAGAAAAACCGACAACATCGAAATCATAAATCAAAATACAGCGTGTATCATAATGAGGAGAATGCATATGAACGGCATATAAGAAAAGTTAGTGTTACTGTTAGTGTGTTAGTTCGATAAAAGTATAAACCGACAGATAATAAGCATGATATAGAACGCAAAAGTTAGACAAGAACAATGACAACATTGGACATGGAGCTCCAATCAAATCACATATTGAACGAGAGAATTCAGACTGACAAGTGCAATAGCAAGCAAAATCAATAACTCAAATAGAATCCACCAAAAGTAGCAATTCAAGTAATAATTAATAGTGGTCACACATTATTCTACTCAGTATACATAAGTTCTAGAGATCAGGACTATTGCAAAGCCACGATAGTTATCAATTACAAACTAGAGTTTTCAGATACTTCATCTCTTAATCTTACCATTATATCAATGTTCAACAGTTATTTAAAACCATGCCTTGAACAAAGTAAGGTCATTAAACAAAATACAATCGTTAGTTAAGACTCATCTTACTAATGTTCAGAAGTTATTTAAAGCTTAGCTGAACAAAATAAGTGCAATCATGTCTACAAACATAATGCAAAATAAGCAATACAACGCAGTCGTCCAAAAACTTTCACAAGTCTCAATACAAGTAGTACAACTGAAAGTTCAACTTTAAAGAAAACTCAAGCGTTTTCTTCTTTCATAGGAGAAAGGTTCGAATCTCCTCAGGCCATTTTTCTACTCGCCTCCTACGATCCGGCTAAATGGAATAAAACCGGTGATCCTATTCTTAACAATCCCGAATAAAGGGCCCCGGGATCACACGGGTGCAATTGCAATAAAAGATCAGTACAGTACAGTGTATACATAAATATTTTAGCACCTAACCAATGCTCCAAACACACACAGTATACACAAA
The DNA here is from genome assembly GCA_003991915.1 of Elysia chlorotica. Taxonomy (NCBI): domain Eukaryota; kingdom Metazoa; phylum Mollusca; class Gastropoda; family Plakobranchidae; genus Elysia; species Elysia chlorotica. Next base: position 3,895 of record RQTK01002009.1, on the reverse strand, counting down.
TATAAAATTTCAAAGTTCAGTTCTTATCATATTCATCAAATGAAAAGAAAATAGAGTACATAAAAAAAATACAAGAATCGATCATAAAAACCGGCAACCAGCAAGTCAGCTTCTAATTTCGTATTAAAACTTTCTAAAAGTTTAACGGTAATAGTAGGTATACTGACCAAATCGGTCTGGTTTACTTGATATCCGCCCCGGGCGGCGAGGGGGCGGGGACAGTTCTTCACGACACTGCTGAGGCGGCCTCGCTGGACCAACCAGCGGTCTCAGTTCACGGAAGGTCACTCTTCTAGTGTTGGTGAGATCACCGCAAGGTGCGATATCTGCAGGCCCGCTGTCTGAATTAGGGACCTCTGTCAGTTGGTAAGTCTGGTCGCCAAACTTTTCCTGGATCTTGTTTCGTCCCAGGGGATGCTGTCGCATCAAAACCTTGCCTCCGATCTGTGGCTCACAAATGGCCGCAGCTCTAGGTTTCTCACGTTGCAAAGATCAGTACTCTCCGCGACTAACCCACGCAACTCCGCCCGCTGTGAATCAGTGACATAGTCCGCTATCATCGCTTCCACGACCTGGGGTGGGGGTGTGGAACGGTTGTCTACTCCAACTGTGCCTGCGATGCTAACATCTATCCCGCAACTGGTCGCGGCGAGGGTGAGGCCCGGTTCCTCCTTTGAATTTGATAACGAGCCGACCGCAGTATTACGTCTCAAGGTAGCACTACTAGTAGCAGCCGTCTCCCCTGCGTCCGCCACATGGCACTGTCCGATGGTGTTGTGTAATCCGACAGCTTCGGCTCCGTAATCAGCACCACGTAATCCAACATGCGTACCGCGCGTATCCAGATGCGGTTGCACTGGTCTCTCCCTTGCCCTACCCCACCTGTCCTGAGATTCACGGGGGGCAGGGCTTACGCGTTGGTTTCCAGCCACAACAGGACATACTCGGGCAAAGTGACCATGTCGGCCACAATTGAAACAGACGGCACCTGTCTGATTTTGGCCCCGCCTTCTTGAAGGTGGCGCTCTTGTATTCTTCTTGTGCTGGCTCTGTGGGCGCGGCAAATTTGCATTTTGGGCACCCTGCATGAGCAGTCTCTCCACGAGACCTGTCAGTCTGGCGACCTGGTCAGTCAAGGCTTTGATTGACTGGGTGTGCGTGCATTCAGAGGGTAGGGGAGCGCTGGTGATGTGGCGCACACCCACATAATCCCTTCTATCTGACTCAGAGTCAGACGGGTCATCCTCCAATTCCAGGGCTTGAATACGCGCGTCCTTGAAAGTGGATAACGCGCCTCGCTTCAAGCACTGGCGAAGCTCACGCCGAATTGACTTGTCTGCTAAATTTTCAATAAAAATGTCACGCAGGGTGTCTGCGCCGATTGGAGAAGCGGCAGCCTCCGTCTCCTCCCGCCTCCTGACACTGTTATAAGCGTCCTGAAGCCGCAGCGAGAACTGGCGAATCCCCTCGCCACGTCTCTGCTTTATGTTGTAGAGCTCCCTGATTAGAGCAGGCATAGAGCGCTTCTCGCCGTAGCAGCTTTGAATAATCTTCACAAGCTGGTTTGGGGAGGGTTCGGCGCCCGATAGGGTGCAGAGAATTTCCTTCTCCACAGATTCACCCACGTTGTCGAAAAGAAAGTTCACCTTGGCCCGATCCGAGGCAAACTGTGGACTCTCCCAGGCCCTCTGTATTCTTGTGAGGAATCTCTCCGTCTCTGAGACTCCTCCGTCGCCATAGAATCTGTCGATGACAGCATCTCTAGGTGCATACACTACCAGTGTGCTGGCAGTTACTGGCTGGGTTCCCTCTGGGGCTGGCATGGCTGCTGACCTAGCACCGGGCATACTTTAGGCAATAAAGCGTAACAGAGGGAAAGGTAAAAGAGCACAATGGAAGGAAGTAGAAACTACACGGGGCAACTCAAAACTCTCAAGAAAATATAGAAATACCGCTCTAGGGATATACTCAAGATATCCGTACCGCTGCCACCAAATGAAGTACAACCCACCCACTACGGGATATGTGGTTACTTCTTCTCTTACTCTCTACTTCTACGTTGATTGCAGGTCAGCACTATGGTAGCGTCCCTAAGTGACCGTGCAATCCTAGAGAGTTTACACTCTGAGCTCGTTTGAGTATTTACAGTGAGGTTCAATGCCCACTGCTCCCTACCTATGTAGAGCGGTAAAACACACTAAAAGTAAAAGGACAACAACTGACAAGGATAGAACTCAGTCAGAAGAGACTTTTAAGTTACCACAAAAATATACTCCTTTATTAAAGCAAAAGTTCAATATGCATCAAAGACAAAGAAACACAAGTTAAATTGAACGGATAGTAAGATTTAGATAGTGAATCAAGATAGTAGTTATCAAAATGAAAAGTACATGGATAGATAGTGCATGTACCTAAATCAACCACGTGCTCAAAAGCATAGGCCAAAACTAATGCCAGCAAAAATGCCAAAGATAATGCCTAAAATATGCCCAAGGTAATGCCCAGTGCTTAGTCAACTGGAAAAAAAGGTAGAAGATAAAACATGTATTAGTTCGGCATTTCTTCCAATCATCAATCATAATGCATAAGGTGTAGTTCCACAGAACAATCATAATTAAATGGCAATGTTCTGACTAGAAATCATAATAATTATTAATAGCATCATGTACGATCCAGAGCACTACTATCAGACTAGTACATTGTACTGTCCTATCTACTGTGTAGGCCTACAGTACAATAATATTACGTAGGTGTGAAATGACCACCAGTCTAGGCATGTTTGGCCTTAGCCTCAAACTAAGGGGAGATAATTCATTGTAGTTTGTACACATGTACATGAAATGATGGATACAATACATAGCTGATCAAGGGCCACTACTCAGGACCCTGGGCGCGGCTTCGCGCCAGTCTGCATAACCCAGATCACGTGACTCGCGCACGGCAGACCTAGCGTCGGCGTGCGGAGGACTGAGTGATGATGGTCTGAGTGATACTGATAGTAACAATCCTCTACGTAGCATGTACATTGTATACATTCTTATGTACTATCATAACAATAAACATCTCAATAGATCTCGCAATTCACACAAAATTAGGAATAGATAATAGTAATAAAGTACTACCAATACATCATGACGTTTACATAGAATTAAATGAGCCGTCTGTCAAGGTCAAACAGTCAATCTAAACTGTCTGACATGAGGGGGAATAGAGAAGTTCAAAAAGAAAGATATAATAAATGAAGAGCCAACTTACCCCAAAGTGACACAATCCTCTCCAAAGGATAAACAAACTGGAAGTTCGAAGTAACTTCAACTTTTCAATGGATAGTAAAACTGTAGATCATATAGTCCAAACACAACTGCAGCTCCAACATACAGTGTGAAACTTAGAAAAATATATCCAAATACAGAAGCTAGAACTCACGTTGTGGCACCCACACACAACGGACACGTACTCGGTGATGGTTCTCGTGGCACTGATTTGGCGTCCACAGAGACCTCACTTTAATAGTGAAAATTAGCGGCAAATGTCCGCGGATGAAAGGAAACACCCGGAGCGCTCCGTTCCCCCGGACTTCCCAAAAGTTCCCTAGAACTCAGGGAACTGGGGAAACAGCGCTCCTATGATCTCCCAGTACCGACCGACAACTAAGGACATTCTCCGTTTCCCTAGATTTCCCAAATCAAAAGGAAAAAGCGACAAAGAAACTCAACGATAGAAACAAGTTTCCTCAATCAAACGAAACGCACGCCGAGGTCTAGCGGCTATTACGTCGATGAAGAAAGATCGAGAAATACATGTAGGCTAGAGAGAGAGGGGGAGAGGAAGATAGAGAATAATTAGAATAAACTACATAAATCAAAAGGATGGTGAGTCGCACCCCTTACATATA
>RQTK01002007.1:0-21867 GCA_003991915.1 Elysia chlorotica | reverse complement strand
CTACATTGTAAGGCTCTTGGCCTCCCCGAGCTCTTAGAAAAGCTTAACTGGCTATGAAGAGGATGGTTGTCATCTTTTAAGATTGAAACAATCTTAGACATTTACATAAATATAGCATATCTACATAGGAGAAATATTCTATTTGTTTTCTGGAGGTATCTGAGTTATGGAAATTCTGTACTATTTCTGAAATGTTTGCATTGGCGAATCAATTGTTTCAGGATTACTACACAGTTCATGGAGAGGATGCTGTGTTTGTGGCTAAAGAGGTCTTCAAGACAACAGGGGTTATTAAATACATTGGAGGTAGGCTATTAAACAATTACCTAACACATTGAATGAAACCAATGAAAGAATGAAAAAGATATTTTGATGAGGAATAAGAAAAGACATTTTGTTGAAAATTACAATGAGTACTTATCAAATTTTTTTTATGTTTTTTTTTTGTTTTGTTATTCAAATCCTAAGGGAGTAAGAAGATTGAATCAGTAGTTCTGAGCCACATGAACTTTGAAGCATTTGCGAGGGAGCTGCTGCTGGTGCGACAGTACCGAGTGGAGGTCTACGCCAACAAAGGCTCGGCAAAGTCAAATGATTGGTCCATTTCTTTTAAGGTGAATGTTTCAAATTTTCAAGCTGAGATTATTGTGTTGATTAAGGTAGCATATCTTCGATTTTTTCTTTGTTAATTGTTTGTTTTAAAGAGTTGCTACATCCTTAACAAAGTCGATTTATCTATACAATTTATTATTTGTTTATAAGACATAGGACAATTCTTTTGACTTCGTCTTAGTCTAAACTACGATGAATATAATTATCAAGGCTACCACTCATGATCCAGGGATGTTCTGTGGATCACGGAATCGGTCTACGTGCCGTGAACCATTTGTATATTGGTCCGCTATCTGTGTTTTTGGCCATTTTTTGGCTTTTTATGTGCTGCGATCTGGCAATTTTTTATAAAATTTGTATCTGCTGAAGACTTCTACTCCAATCGAATTTCCATTGAAAATGATAAGATGTGGGTCATAGATTATCGGTTCATTTTCCTATGTTGTGAGCGAAGTTTAACTTGTTCTGAGACTTGTACCGGGATTTTTAATTTTGATGATTATTAGCTTTATTGTAGAACAAATTCTGTGCAGTCAGTGGTTTATTTAGTGGTAAATCTTCTACTAGTCAGCTGTGACCAGTCTACACAGGATTCTGAACTTTGTGATCGGATACTGACACTGATGACAGCTGCCCTTTCTATTTTCAAGCCCTAGCGCACTCTAGCTGGTTTTAGAAACAGTGGAAAACACCCGAAATGACTTGTCCTTCAGGCAAACGATTGAGCATCCAGGATAAGGACGAAATAAAGAAAGTGGACTCAAAGCCAGGATGTTCCAATCGTGGAGCTTTTAGTGCCTGCACACCAGGACAATCTCCGTTAGCCTCTTTCATTTGCCTGCACACCAGGACTTCCATCCGTTGGATCATTTAATTGCCTGCACACCAGGACAGTCTCCGTTAGCCTCTTTCATTTAATTGCCTGCACACCAGGACTTAAAATATATCTGGTATGTCATCTTGGATTCAAATTAAAAGGTGTATTTGTACTGAAATCTTGACTATATTTTAGCATGATTTGTGAATTCAGTGTGTCTATAATGATAGTCTTTCTACTGCTCTCCAAACCCTCTCTGAGAGCCATATTTAGGAGATAAAATTACAAAATTTCTTCAGTTTCTGGTTCATCAAACTTCGAGTGACAGCCCTGAATTATGTATGCTATGGTTAAATCCAAGTCTTGATTTGAGATGATATGCTCTGTGTTGTTTCTACCTGCATTCATTGAACTATTTGATTTTTTTTTTATCCCCTTTGATTCTGAAAACCACCTCGTTTTTTTATTTTTTCACTCACAGGCCTCTCCTGGAAACCTGTCGCAGTTTGAGGATATCCTGTTTGGAAACACAGAGATGTCGACGTCTGGAGGGGTCATGGGGATCAAGGTGACCAGTGAGGACAGCCAACTGGTGAGTGATAGATTGTGGGGGGCGCGGTGGTCCATGGGTAGAACATCGGTGTCCAACGCAAAAGGTCCCAAGTTCGAATCCTGGCTGTTGAGTTCCCTACTGGTTGGGTCGGTGTCAGTATAATGTGACCGGCTGAGACAGGAGTCATGTCTCGTGTGTGGCAGCACATAAAATTGTCAGACGTCTGTCTTGGGGCCCGTCCACAATATAGTCTATATAGTGCTGCTGTTGGACGTTAAACCAACCCAACGACGAGTGAGAGATTGTTTATGTTGCTGCATGATGACAGGTGTAACTGCTTGCCAAGATTTCAGCAAAAAGGTTTTACATTAATTAATTTTGAGTAACAGGCAAAACCCAATTTTGTGTCAAAATGGTGGGAGGGCATCTGGAAAGTAAGTTTTTCATTTCTGAGTTTGAGTACTACCAGTCTCAGCTGTAAAAATTTGATCAACAAAAAAGGCTCTACCAACATGGCTATCCTCTGCTCCAACTATGATTCTTAATTGAGTGGAAGAGAACAATATTTACCTAGGACAGAACTCATCAGAGTGGCTTAAGTTTGACAGTCATTGCTGAAACTATAGTTGTCTGATTCTTATTGTGAAAGCAAAAGTGTTGCCTTTTTTGTTTTTTTTCATAATTCACAATTTGCACATAGATCATTTAACTTTTATGAGAGTACAGCTGCAATGAAAACTTTTCTTTATCATGGTACACTTGTTTGTGATGCTCTAATAAGTCAAGGTTTTACTTTACTTACTTACTTTTTCGATCCAGCAGCCACTTGAGCCTGCGCCCTTCGACTTGATGACATGATGAAGAATTTATATGTCCTTTCTAGTTGGTCTTTTCCGCAGTATAATGTGTTTTCCAAAGTAGGATTAGGTGGAAGAAGTTTTGTGCGGAGGTCCTGTAGTTTAGGACAGTTGAATAAGATATGTTCAACTGTTTCGTATGTTTGGGGGCAGAGGGAGCAGAACGGTTCTTTTTGAGGTTGTAAACGATTGATGTAGTAGTTGAGTGGAATGTGTTCAATTTTTTTTTAAAAGAGAAAGACCAATCAACTTATTACAAAGGTAGTATAAGAATCCCTTTCAATCATCAACCAGCATGCATTACGATCAAAGTACATGTTACAAGCCTCCAAAAGAATTTATTGATATTAGGTATTATCGCCTTCTATCTGCCGTGACTAGAGTACAATTTCCGTATGTCTGATAATCTCATGAAAAAAAATTATACACACCCTTTTCAGACCCGCTTTTTTGTCTTACATGAAGTCTAAAACAGCAGTTGTTTCGTTACACGAGAGTGGGTAGGTATCCAATAATTGAGGAGTAAACGTGACATTCAACAAGCACCTCAATTTTTTTTTATTAAATAGAAATCTCGCCCAGCACTCCTTGGTTACTCAACAAATGTGTCAATCACTAATTTGTGAACCGGCTCTGAAAGTGTGCGCTCTCTCTCTCTCTCTCTCTCTCTCTCTCTCTCTCTCTCTCTCTCTCTCTTTCTNTTTTCTCTCTCCTCTCTCTCTCTCTCTCTCTCTCTCTCTNTCTTTCTCTCTCTATGACTCCTCTCTCTCATGAGGTGGCTCAAGGGTAGAGCGTGCTGCCTCTAATGAGAGAGCTACAAGTTCGGTCCTCGCTTAAGCCGCTGCTTTTTTTCATAATGGTTTCAGATTTCTGTATCCCTTTCTTAGGCACTTTTTTTTTTCAAAACAGAAATGAAGACTTCAAACTAGAGAGATAAATTATTGCTCTCTTTACAATAAATACTTTTCTTTAAAAATCTTGCATTCCTGAGACTAATGTGACAACTTTGAGTGCTTTTATCTCAGTATTTTAATGGTCTGAAACAGCAGATCACAGTTAGACTAGTCAGACTGTAACAACAACAACAACAACTCCCCTTCTGTTGTCTCTCTGCGGCTCTCTTTGTATGTTTGTCTGTCTATGACTCCTCTCTCTCATAAGGTGGCTCAAGGGTAGAGCGTGCTGCCTCTAATGAGAGAGCTACAAGTTCGGTCCTCGCTTAAGCCGCTGCTTTTTTTCATAATGGTTTCAGATTTCTGTATCCCTTTCTTAGGCACTTTTTTTTTTCAAAACAGAAATGAAGACTTCAAACTAGAGAGATAAATTATTGCTCTCTTTACAATAAATACTTTTCTTTAAAAATCTTGCATTCCTGAGACTAATGTGACAACTTTGAGTGCCTTTATCTCGGTTTTTTAATGGTCTTAAATAGCGGATCACAGTTAGACTGGTCAGACTGTAACAACAACAACAACAAAAACTTAGGAAACCTATGAACATAAAATTAAACCACAAATTTCTATTCTTTGAGGATCTACCACTTGTTTAGCAACTCCTAAGCTTGTTTTCTTCTTCTCCCGTTAAAACCTACACCCATAAAAATCCGCCTTGTCTCACAAGACGCTGGTTCTTAGTCGGAAACCACTGTATATGAAATATAGGTTTTGCATGTTATATATGGTGTATCTATTGTCAAGTATTTAGTAGAGTCGCACCAACAAACTCAAAGCTTTTTTCTCTCTCTTGTTTATGTGACAACTAGCATGTTGGTGTTGCGTTGGTAGATCCAATCCTGCGGACGTTCACTGTGTGTGAGTTTCCTGACACAGACCAGTTCTCAAACCTCGAGGTGAGTGAGTGTAATCTCAGCATTTATTTTATTAGATTACATCCAACTATAACCCAAAATTAATTGTCAATCTAATAGAGCTTTAAAAATGTATCAGAAAATATCATGCAACTTAGAAATCGATACAAGAAGACTGTATTTGTAAGAGATCAAGAATCTCAAGCTTAAGTACTTAATTACAAGAGAGAGAAAAAGTCACATCTGACATCTTTATTGGAAGTCTGTTAATTGAAAGAGGAAATCGATTTTTTCAACGACACAAAAAAAATACAGGAATCTATTAAGAAAACTTTCAACCCTAAGAAAAATATGTTGAAATTGGTCGTTTTTTTAATAAAGTTTTTAGGGGTTAACTTTTAGTCAGTTTAATAAAAGATAGCTTTGCTTTAAAAAAAACTTTGAAATCCTGGCTTATTTATAATTAGCACTATCACTGAGGTAATCATGATTATTCCCGCCACTCTGCCAGTCTGCGCTGGTTCAGCTTGGGCCGAAGGAATGTTTGATGCCGGCGGGAGAGCAGGCCGTGCCTTCCAACAAACTGGGCCAAGTCCTGTCGCGGAGTGGAGTCCTTCTCGTGGAGAAAAAAAGATGTGAGCTCAGGCTTATGTATCTAGTATCAATTTTTTGGTTTATTATTTTATTACTTGACAATAGTTGTAAAGAGTTCCTAGTTGTAATGCTATGGTTATAGTTTAATTTATTAAAGGAATTTCAGATGTTACAGCAAAAACTTTTTATGTTGAAAACACAGTTTAACTTAATGTGAGTTTTATTTTTGCCATGAACTTAAATATTTATGGCTTAGTTCAAAGAATCACATTGACAAAGATCCCATAGTTAGAGACTTCACTGTTTTATGTTTTCAGCGGAATTCAACAACAAAGACATTGTCCAGGACTTGAACAGGCTGCTTAAGGCGAAAAAAGGAGAAAAACCAAACAGCGCAACCCTGGGTGAGTGGCATAGTTGTGTTGGCAATGCACTGACTCTAAGCCTTCTGCTATGACTGTTTCAACTCTCATTTTTAACAGTATGCTGACTTGCTTTTTTTTTTCTTGAACACCCAATATCTTATGTAGACCATCTCTTTGCTTGCTCCCAAAATAATTTCTTACTTTCGTTTGACCTATACCACTTTCTGCTGACAATCATTCACTTCAATTTGCCCAATTCTACTTGCTCCCATAATAATTTCTCACTTTGGTTTGCCTAATATTACTTGATACCTGTATGATATCTCACTTGGTGTGACCCATACCATTTGATCCTGACAAAATTATTTCACTTTCTTTCTACTAATCCCATTTGCTCCCAATATCCTTCACTATCTTTCACCTCTGAATCATCTTTACCAGTGGTCTGGGGTGAATTATGCTAAAAATATAAAGTCCTCATCATTTATTTTTTTAACATCATTTGATTTTATTTTTTCTCTTTCCCTTCAAGGATTTTTTTTCTTTTAGTTTATTTGTAGTGGATTAGTGTGAAAATCATTCTTCTAATCACTGTCACTCTTTAATTATTAAACATTTTTTCTTTCTCAGATGAGATTGACAAAACAGTGGCTATGTGTGCCCTGTCCTCATGCATCAAGTACCTAGAGGTAAGTCAGCATACTTGCATCTTGTAGATTGTATTTAGGTGCCGCTGTTTGACCACCATTATGAAGATTCTGGATTTGATTCCTGGTGTGGACGAAATTTTGTCTAGGCCCCTAGATCAACTCAGCATGGAAAAGGCTAGCTATGTCGCTGCTTAGGTAAAGGCAGCATTGGTAACCTATCTCACTTTGCCGTTTGCCTAGAACAATCAGGACCCTGACTTGCAGTAACCCAGTCTGTCTTTACTAGAGTTATGTTGGAAAGCTCTCGTATCTTAAATTTAGTATCGATTGACGGCATTTTTATTAAGAAGCAGCTTCATTTACAGTCATTTTCTTAAGATCTAAATTTTATAAATCTTAAACCTAAACCCGTGTCATTAAACTTTAAGCCCAAACGTTTATTCCACTTTCCATTATATATTGTGAATTAGCTGGGCTCAAACTGTGGTTTTAAAAGATAAGGCCTTCAAAAACACTATAGTTTAACCCTTCTTAAATATATTGCCAAACGTAAAAAGAAGTTGATGTGATTTATTTTCTCTTTAACTCTTTAAACCCGGTGCACTGTGCGATCGGTAAAATTAAATGGTAAATGAAAAAAATACCCTTTCCATTCATAGATCTATCTAAGACCTCCATCAAAACATGGAATGGGAATGAGGGTTTAAAGAGTTAACACTCTGTACAGTGTCTGCCAATCTTTGGGTGTGCAATAGAGTTTCCTCATGATCTGTGGCAAGGTTAAGTTTCTTTTAATCTTACTCGAAGTAAGCAATGAGAGTTCTGCTCAAGACTTTAAACTGTTCATACCATGTTATATGATCTGTGAAATTTTTGTTCCCTTTGAATTTGTGAAGGTTACCAATTGCATCTTTTTTCTTGTTGTTTCATTGTTTCTAAATGATTTTTTTTTTTAAGCTGTTGTCCAATGAAGACAACTTTGGTCAGTTCCGTCTTTCAACATTTGACCTCAACTTGTACATGAAGCTTGACGGTCCTGCAGTGCGGGCTTTGAACCTGCTGCCTACCACTGGAGAAGGTATGCAAGCACAAACCACAAACCACATCCTTTCCAGAATGGGAACTTTATTTATTTTCAGACCTTTGTATAAGAAAAGAAACAAAATAAATTTAAAGACACACATACAAGATAAAAACAAAATAGCAAAAATCTTATGTAACAACTCATTGCTATTGGTCTTTAGTGAGCCCACCAATCTCTTGCAGCTGAAACTCTAAGTCTAATCTTCTTGAGTGAAGGAATATTTTCATTGATGATCTCTAAAGAAGTTTAGTTTACTGCTGAACACCCTAAGGTCAAATGAAAAACAGTTATGAAGCTTTTTAAGTTATAAGAGAGCTAGGGTGATAATTATACTTTCATTTCTACAAATTTTGTCCATGTTGACTTTCTACCATAGCCAACAAAAACCAAAGTGTGCTGGGTCTGTTAAACCGCTGTCGAACAGCTCAAGGCCAGAGACTTCTAGGCCAGTGGATCAAACAGCCTCTCATGGATATCAATAAGATTGGTGAGTGAATAGTTCACTTCTATACATATATAGATTGGTGAGTGAATAGTTCACTTCTAACAGGAGCTCGTTGATATGAAATAGATTGGTGAGTGAATAGTTCACTTCTAACAGTAGCTCGTTGATATGAAATAGATTGGTGAGTGAATAGTTCACTTCTAACAGTAGCTCGTTGATATGAAATAGATTGGTGAGTGAATAGTTCACTTCTAACAGTAGCTCGTCGATATGAAATAGATTGGTGAGTGAATAGTTCACTTCTAACAATATCTCCTTGGTATGAAAAAGGGTGGTGAGTGAGACACTTCTTACTACTCACCTAGTCTATGATTCTTTTCATCCCTAGAAAGCTAAGCTCCAACCATTTTTTGGTTTGTTTTTGTTTTTGTTTTGTTTTTTTGCTTTTTTTATTGTATACTATAAATATATTAGAAAGCCTTTCACTAAATATTCGATCAAATGGATTTCACAGAGGAAAGACTCAATGTGGTTGAAGCAATGTTATCGGACTCCAATCTCAGACAGATGTTGTATGACGATCAACTCAGGAAGGTGCCAGACTTTCAGAGGTTAGCCAAGAAGTTTCAACGCAAAAGGGCAACACTGCAGGTAGGTAAAAATTTAAAGTTTTGATTTTGTTTCTCTTTGTGATTTGTTTGTTTTTTTTAGTCAAAATAGGTTGAGTGGAGCATTGTCAAAGGTGAGTATCAAAGTAGTCACCTCTTTTTTAAAACAAAATTCAAATAATAGATATGAAGCTATACATAGACTTTTTTTTCCGGGGGGTCACACTTCCAGAATAATTGTATGGAAGAAATGTTGAATTTGCGAGTGCATGGAATGTTTTTCTATCATTTTATTTAATAAGTCTGAGAGTGGAAGGATTTATCCAATGTCAAGTGGCTTATCTCTCCTGCCAGGACTGCTACCGAGTGTACCAGGCACTGGACAAGATTCCGTATCTGTTGGAAACACTTGACAAGTACGACGGAATTCACAACCAGCTGCTGGCTCAGACGTTTGCTCGACCAATCAAGGTGAACTTCCCTTGCTAAATTTTCTGTTTTCTTCACCCACCTCTGGGTTGAGAGCTTTCAGGTCTGGGCATAAAGCGCTTTATGAGTGTACTTGTCCTATTACTATTACAGACCTGCCAACTTTCAGCTTTTGGAGGGTCCTGCTCACTCGTCGAGTTCCCCGTTTACCGCCGAGCCCTCCGAAATCTCGTTCACCTGCCCGTATAATTTTTTTTTTTTTTTTAATCTGAATTTGGTTTCCAAAGTAGTCTTAGTTGCCAAACTCGATTTGTTGCGGTATCAAATTTTTTTTAAATTTTAGCGAATGACTATATTACTTATTTAGTCTTAGTAAATGAGTAATCGATCTTGGCCTAATACAAATACTAGCAGCCATTTTTTTTTGTACTCCCTTTTTGTGTTGATATGATCGGTGCATGTCCATTTTCATCGACAATCGGATTACCCCATGTTTGGAAAGGCACCGAATATTTTCGGTTTCGTGTGTGTGTGTATGTTAGACCACAGAGTTTTCTACATTTTTTTATTTGTTTCTTCACTAATAAAGCTTGTATTGTCCTTTCATCATGCTTCTACATTATTTTACAATTTTAACCTCTCAAATACCTGCTGACATCAAAATGCCTCAGGTTCTTTGTTCCGGATGATACTGATACATGGGCGTACACAAATCCCGCCACTAGATTGAGATCAAACCATCTTCGCTGTCAAGCACCGGTTCCCTCACAGTTCTTACCCTCGCATGATCAGATAACTATTGCGTATTTTGTAGTGCTTGTCACAATTGTTGCCACTCTTTCACACAGACAGATAGACAGTCACACTGACAGACACTCGTGGTGAGCGGCGCATTATTGCATTTACTCAAAAACGTTACATACTGCACAAGATCTTTGATTTTACTATACTAGGTTGTAACTGCGCTTCTCTTGGGTCTATTTTTGGCTGTTTTTATTTAATAAAATTTAAGCTTAAACATTTACAAAGAAAAAAGCAGTAAGTCAAAAAATAATCTTAACATCCACTCTTGTTGGTTATTGTACGTTTAAATATTAAGGAAATTAATTATTCAAAAAACAAGAAATAGAAGAAAATTATTCCTGGGCTAAATTATTTAAATTCTCCACACAACTTTCACTACTTTTTATAAATCTTGCTCATATATCATCATCGGGATTCAGGAACATAAATGTAAGTTTGATCTAGATCTGTTATTTCAAACAGATTATTGCTGTTGCCTGCTGCTAATGTGTTGCAGTTTTAGCCAAACTGATGCTTCCTTTTGTATCGTATCGCAGTTGGTTGTTTAATTTTAACTTTAAAAAGCCTTAGAATGTATATTGTTAAAACCTTTTGTTGTTAATGAATATTATTTTAATGATGTATTCTCCTTTAAATTGCTGATAGAAGACTACCTCTAAGGGGATCTACATCTCGTGAAGAGGAATCTAGATACTGTAGCTTTATATTCTAAATCTAGTTGATATCCGATGGTATAGATCTAGATCTAATTATGTGATAAAAAAAAAACTATAAAAATCGGGAACTAAGGGCGAACTGGGTATTGGAAGTAGAGCTCTTCATTGACGGTGTGTAAATCATCTTTTTCTAGAGGACAATTTTTTATAGCTGCTAATCTGTACTCAATAGGTATATGCAAAACTGGTTTCTGAGCGTCGATAGCGGGCACGCCTGTAAAAAAGACGATGGCGGACGCTCCCGTAAATTATCGGTTAAGTCCTATTCCTTGTGTGCACACTATTTTGCAATATTTTTTTTTTAATTATTTTTTTTATTAAAGGTCAATATTTAGTGTTTATTATTTTGATAATTGGATCGATAACATTATTTTTGTATGGAGGATGCACAGATGTGCTGACATAGTAATATGCTCGAGAAGTGTGCAGCGTGGTGGGAGAAGGTAAAGGTTTGACCTGAATGATATTCCCCTTATGCTTGATCTTAATTATAAATTAAGAATAAATTGACAAACTGCAACTGTTTTGGTAGGAACTCCTCAACGACTTCACCAAGTTCCAGGAGATGGTGGAGACGACGGTCGATCTGGAGCAAGTCCAGAACCACGAGTTCCTGATCCGCTCCGACTTTGACGAGAACCTGCAGGAGCTGCGCGGCCGCATGGAGGGGCTGGAGGAGAAGATCCGCGGGGAGCTGACACGGGCAGGCCGCGACCTGGGCCTCGAGCCAGGCAAGACCATCAAGCTGGAGAGCAGTGCGCAGCTCGGCTACTTCTTCAGGGTCACACGCAAGGTAAGCACCCTCAAGTATTTTAGCACTGGTTAAATCAACGGATGCGCAGTAATTTTGCTAGCTATGTACATAAAATCATACTATTTTCAGGATTTTTCAAAAGTTCATACCATTTGAACCAATAAAGATAGAATTTGCATACTTGAAAACTTCAGATAAAGTCTTTTTCATGGCTTACATGCATGCAATATGATTCTATTGAGATAAAGCTACAAAAACATCCCTCAGACTAATGACAAATATTGCAGGATTTACCATACAAGTAACTACTCACTAACTTGATTCATTTAATGTTACTGCGCATTTAACCGACCCCCACACTCATATCAATTTAAAACTGAGCTAATGTTAGAATCAATACAGTGGACCTCGGATGTAGCGAAGTCAGCGGACCAGCTCCAATACTTCGTTACGTCTGAGGTTTCGATACAGGCAAGGTCGTATTAAACACAAAACAGCTTTGCTGTTTCCCAAAGTTCTTTCACCTCCTCAACTAGCTAAAATTTGGTTTTAAACAACAAAAAAAAAGAATTTTTTTTCCTTATTTTCTATCACGCAATGACGTAATGTGACACCGGAAAGGTAAAAAAAAGTTCATTTTCCTAGGTAGTAAATTCTAATTGCTGGTTGTAAATTTTTTCATCATAATCTGCTGGACACCCTGTATGACTTACCTCAGTGTGATGCAGTTCATAGAACCCATAGTAACTAAAATGAACTGGTAGGGCAAATACTAGTGTTAATTGGGTTTATTTTTTTCATTCTGTTTGAATTTTTCTTCAGGAAGAAAAAGCCTTAAGAAACAACAAAAAGTATCACACGATTGATACAAACAAAAACGGGGTGCGGTTTCACAGCACAGCAGTGAAGCAATACAACCAGGAGTACATTCAGGCCAGGGATGATTACAACCAGCAGCAGAAAAGTGTCGTGGCGGAGGTTATCGCCATTGCAGGTGGGATTTCTTGTTTGTGTGTTTGCACAGAGCACTGAGTGTTGTGGGCTGGGAACGTGTGCTTTTGGTTTTTCCAGGGGTATTTCTTTCTCCACGATACACAGCACTTCTTTGATAGCTTCTAATTCTGCCTTGTAGTTTGTGTAGTGGGTGTCAGTGGTATGAAATTTTCTATCATTCGTCCATTTGACTCAGAAATGTACGCTCCATTTCCTCCATTTCAGATGGATTTTGTTGTTGGGTTTTTTTTGCAGATCCATTGGTGTACACTCAAGCTCAATTTTTACTGGGTAACTTTGCATTCAAATATGTGCATGTTTGATCTTTGAGTTCTTCTGCTCTTCTTTCTATAGTTTCAATGCTGCTCTTTACATCAAGGGGGTGTTGGGAATATGTTTCTATGGGAGTTAATTCTTTCAGGTCATACAGGGGTTCATTTTTAGACTCAAAGGATCTAGATTCTTTGGGAAAGTTTGATCTTTTCAGTCGCTGTTTTTTAGGGTTAGTGAATCAACATTTTGCTGGCTGGTTGCGCTTTAGTCTGTGCATCAATAATTTTGTGTCTTTTCTTTCTGTTAGGGATTCTATCTCAGCTTGACTTTCCATCTTGATAATTGGTGTGATTTTATGCCTGCTGTCATTATACAAAGGTTTTGGTTTGGAACAGGTTGGGCTTTTTGGAAATTACCCATTGTCGCTGAACCCCAGGGTGACTGTATCCTATGTTTATTTTCCTTAGAATAATTCTATTTGCATTTGCTCCCCATTTGAGTCCAGTTAGTTTGCGGAGGAGACATGTCCTTGTGTGCTTTTCAGGTCACCCTTGGGTCAAAAGTTACATCAAGATATTTGGGGTTGATTCCTTCTCTGATGAGGTGTCTATCTAGTGTGTGGATTAAACTTTGCTTTTTTTTTTGTTGAAAGGGTGAAGATAGTATAGACAGTCTTTTGTGCATTTGCTTTCATGAGTCAGTCCTTTGCCCATAGATCCAATCTGTTCAGTGCCTCTTTGAGTCTTGTTTTGGCTATTCCTATGTAATCTTTTGTTGCCCAAAGCGCATGATTATTTACATATAGAGCTGCTTTGACTTCTCTGCGTAGGATACTTTGTATATTGTTGATATATATGTTGAGAAAAGCGTTAGGGATAAGACACTTCCTTGAGGGACACCCTGTTGAAGTGTGAGGCGGCGGCTTGTGTCTCTTTGAGACCTTACTCTCGCTGCTCTGTCACTGAGGTACTGGTTACGCCATTTGTGCATTTTACCTGTCACTCCACATTTCATAAGCTTATATGACAAGCCTTTCTTCCAGACTCATAGAAGGCCTTTTCTATATCCACCCATACCACTACTTTTATTGAAATCCATCTTCAATACTTTAAGAGATAAGAGTGATTTGATCTTCGGTGCTCCTTTCTTTTCTGAATCTTGCTTGCTCCTCCATTAGTATGTTATTACTTTAAAGGTGCCATGTGAGTCTTGTGTTCACCATGATTTCCATAGATTTACACAGGTAACTGAGAAGACTAAGTGGTCCAGCCTTTTCCTTACTTTTCCCTTGGTTGTGTATGGGTATCATAATGGCTTCCCTCCAAGCTTTTGGAATTATTCCTGTTTTCCAGCTGGTGTTGTAGTCCGAGATTTCTTCTTTGTTTTATCACTGAAGTGTATGTTCATTTCATTCGTCACCTGGTCAGATCCTGGAGATGTTTTCAGTTTCAGATTTCTAATACCGCTATTTAGTTCTATTGGTGTAAAAGGTTTATTTATAGGACTGTTTTGATTGCTTTCACGAGTGTCGAGATGGAAATGCTGCTCGTTTTTCTGTCACTGACAAGCCATCTTTCTCAAGGACTAAAGGTCCTGCTTTATGTTTTTTTCTCATTAAGAGTTGCCAAGAAATTCCACAATTTAGTTCCTCCTTCGAATATTGGCAGTTTTGTCATGCCATTCTTTTCTCTGGGTTTGGATTGTTTCTCTTCTTAACTTGAATATTGTTGCAGACATTTGGTTCTTTCTCTGCTTGTGCTTAAGCTTGGCTGACTTCATAGAATATATTATATATATGTTTGTGTGTGCTAACGTAGCTTATTTGGACATCATCAGCTGGTTACGTTGAGCCCATGTGCATGATCAATGATGTCCTGGCTCAGCTCGATGTTCTGGTGGCGTTCTCCATCGTGTCGACTGCAGCTCCTTTGCCGTATACCCGCCCAAAGCTTCTCCCTAAAGGTATTCCTTGAGAGATGAGGATGGGATATAGTTAATATCAACCTCTTAAGCAAATTACTCTTTGAAAATTTGTCTGCATTTTGTTATGTGTCCATCTAAAGAAAATTAGTGAATGAAACTGATAATCAAGTTTAAGCCCAACAGCACCATCAAGCAATCATTGTAGGTCTACCTGGGCAGAAAAATAACTTTCAGTTGACTGGGCTTCAAGGTGTTATTAGCTGCTCAGACCAACTGGTTTTCATCTAAGTGGATATTTGAAATAGATCTTTTAACTTTTTCTTTTTTTTACATCAATCTTATGTAGCAAGGCCATTGTTCTTTTAATATTTTTAGTTGTTCTTTTTTTTAACTAACAACTCTATGCCCGTTAATAAGTATGCTTGATAAAGTTTGACTGTTTATTACTTAAATTTGCAAAGATTGCATATGTTTTTTTTTGCTTTGCAAGGAGAAGGAATTTTGCGGTTGCAGGAGGCAAGACATCCATGTTTGGAAATGCAGGATGATGTAGCCTTCATTCCGAATGACACTTCCTTTGAGAAAGGTAAAAAAAAGCGTTTCCCTCAATCTGAAAGTGAAACAAGGTGATTTTTTTTTTAAACCGTCACCAGTTCTGAAGGGTTGCTTGAGAAACATATACTGTTCTTGAAACAAAGGCGGGGAAAAAATGGCAAACACTTTCCCGCATTATATCTCTATATTTTATTGTTTCATCCAGCTGAGCACAAACATCATGGCTCTATTCACTTATTTTAAACGGTCATTTTATTAAAAGGTTCTTTTGAACAGAATTTAATAATCATAAAACCCCAAAAATGTCACCTAAACTGTCTAAAGTCACTGCAAAAGTAAGATTTGAGAGAAAAAAATAATAAATGTAGTCACAGATAATAATGCAAATGTTGTAACAGGTATATATCGTTATTTAATAAATAAAGCATTATAATTTTTCTCAACAAAGCACAATCATCACAGCAACTAAACATTAGGAGAAGCTTTTTTTTTTTCATTTATTAAGCACCCATTTACATTTTCCCTTCTCCAGATAAACAGATGTTTCAAATAATCACAGGCCCGAACATGGGAGGCAAATCCACTTATATCAGATCGGTGGGTGGTATTTTTGTCTCTTGTGTAAACATTTGTTGAGACTACACAAATTAATTTTATATCATAATATCACTCAAGTGTGGTCACAATGCTTTTAGTTTTTTTGTCAAGCAAGCTTATTCAAGTGTGGTATATTTAAATGTGAATAATCAAGGAAAATGCAGCCAAGCTTTTCAATCACTAACAATGCAAGGTACATCTCCTGATGATTTTTCAATTATAGGAAATTTGTTCTAATAGTTATAATTTAAGAATGGAAGATGTGTTTTCCTAATCATTGCTAAAAGAATTGGATGATTTCTTTACTTATTATGGATTGTACATTTCCCCAGTCTATCCTCAATCATGGAAGCTATATTTACTCAACCCAATGGCCATTCTATTATGGAACGTAGATTTGTGCAACTTATGTTTAGCCAAGGAAGATAGATTTCCTCAGCCTATATTACTTTCTCAACCTATGTTCATTCATGGAAGATACACTTCCTCATCTTATATTTATTTATGGAGGACATTTTTCCTTACCCTATATTTAATTGTTTTCTCAACACAATTCAATTCCGATGATAAATTTCCTAAATCTATGTTTGAATTTTTTTCTCAACCTATATTCAGTTATTTAATCTTATGCAACCTATATTCAATTATGGAAGATACATTTCCTACACTGTATTGAATTATTTCTTAACCTATAGTCATGTATTTATTAACTTTATTGTCCTTTTTTTTTTCTCCTCTCATCCTATAATTTGTTATGGTAGTTCCATTTTCTAACCTTATTAAATTATGGAAGATACATTTCCTGAGCCTATAATCAACTATGGATTGTCCTGCTTATGTATCTTCAGGTGGGTGTGTGCGTGCTGATGGCCCAGCTCGGGTGTTACGTCCCTTGTTCTTCGGCCGAAATCAGCATTGTGGATTGCATTCTGGCGCGTGTCGGTGCTGGGGACTTCCAGCTCAAGGGCGTGTCGACCTTCATGGCAGAGATGTTAGAGACTGCTTCTATCCTAAGGGTACAAACTTTGTCTCTTTAGGTCTGAGTGGTGCTGAGGCTTTCATCAAGTGCTGTGTAAATCTGCTTTAGCGATAATCTATGATGAATCAGTCGCCAACTTGAGCTTAAGTTCAAAGAGCTCAAAAAGGGTAATTTAACATAGAAAATGTTCGACGAATTGAACCTTCCTTAGTAAAAAAAAATGAAATGGAAATACTGCAAGTCTGTTAAGTCTGATACACCTCTTCAAACATCAGTTTATTTTTGTGGATATGGGCGGCTCAGTGTCTAGAGTGTCTGGTCTTAATTTGGCAATGCAAGAAGGAACAGTATAGACAAGTTTTTATACATTTTGAAATTTTTTTCATTTGGGTTTTTTTTTTAAATCCTATTCTTATTGTCCTTTATTTTCTTTTTCTTACTGTTATTTTTTTCACATTTTTTTTTTTTCTATATTGCAAAGAGACCTTTTCTTTTCCTAGAGTGCAACTCGTGACTCTCTTATCATCATTGATGAGCTGGGAAGAGGAACGTCCACTTACGATGGCTTTGGTCTGGCTTGGGCGATATCTGAGTAAGAGATGTTTGTGTGAGAGGATAAAGGGTCAATTCTTATCTTTAACAGCATAAGTATGCAGCCTGTGTTGCCTAGACTTGGAAAATACGTCTATTTTTCTGATGTTATGATATTTATAATATTTTTGTATAATTATAGTAATAACTTAGTTAAAATTTAATTCTATTGGATTACAACAAAAAAACCTTAATAACCTTCTTTCTCGTCTCCTGATTGAATATCTCTAATATGTTTTGTTGTTTTGTTTTTTTATTCTAATACATTTGTTAGTCTCCTATTTAAAATGATATTATTGGAAACCTTTATTGCCGTCTCCACTGTCTAACCACTGCCATGTTTTTTCCGCACGTCCCCCAGGCACATCAGCAAAAACATTGAGTGCTTCTGTCTGTTTGCCACTCACTTCCACGAACTTACGGCGTTGGCTGATGAGGTTGCCACGGTGACCAATCTACACGTTACCGCTCTGACATCCAACGGAACTTTGACTCTGCTTTACAGAGTGCAACCAGGTGAAGTGACGTGCTTCACATTTGCTCTGATTCTTTTTCTGTCAGTCAAAATCCATTTATTTAATTATGTCAGGACGAAATCCATGTTCAGACAACATAATGAAAGTCTTGCCTTGTAAATATATTTGTTAATGCATTTAGCTATATAATTGAGCAGGCACACAATTTTATGGTAAGAATGGCCAGCGTTATAGCCTAGCTGCCAATGATTGATATGAAAAAATCACAAACCAAAGCAATATATTAAAAAGAAAATCTTCTATATGATGTAGTAAAATAATGAATGCCAATAAAGAAATTTAGTTGTTCAGTTGCACTTAATGATAAGTATAAATTATGGAACATATAAATAAAAAAAAATTGCTGTCACTTATTCCTGTCTCTTGCTTATGATTAAAGTTCATGCTCAATAAGAACATGTGTACTAAGATTTGCCTTAAATTTCTCCTCAAACAGGCATTTGCGACCAGAGTTTTGGGATTCACGTTGCTGAATTGGCACATTTTCCCAAACATGTTATCGAGGTAAACGTCTGTTTCTGTTGTTGTTTGTTGTTTGCCTTTCATGCCTCCTAATTAACCTAATCTTTTCATTTACTGTTGGTTTCTTGTGTGCCAGCAGTAGTTCTCAAGCTGAAGGCATTTGTTAAGCTATCGCAAGTAAAACTTGGCATGTGATGTGGATGTGTCACAGCTGTCAATTATTTTACTTACAGTATTAATTAATTTAAACCTCAACTTATTATTGATCTTTGTCAACTAGCAGCTCAAACCTAGAGAATCGATATATTTGTAACAAGCCACTTAATGGGCCATAGGGCGTTTGTTTTTTTGTTTTTTTTTAAGGGGTGTTTTTTCTTATTTTTGAGGTTGAATATTAAAATTCAGGATTTATATTTTAAGATAGAAATTGTTTAACCCCATGGAAAAGTAACCACTAGTGCTTAGCTTGTGACTGTAGCTAGGCTATGTGTATCTAAGTTTGCTTTGGCAGATTTTTTCCTATCCCCCTTTGTATATTGCAGGACGCCAAAGCAAAGGCAGCGGAGCTGGAAGACTTCCAGATGGTAGGCCTTGAAGGAACTGGCTTGGAAGGAGACGATGAGCCGGCAGTCAAGAGACGCAAGCTAGCAAAGCAGGTATATATTCTCCCCTCCTTCCTCTCAGTCCTTACCTCTATCTATGCCCTTTACTCTCCCACTCCACCCCAATACAAACCGCTCCACTAGCTGACTCTTCCTACTTGTCCACTTATTTTCATTCATCATCCCTCTTGCCATCCTCTTTCCGCTATCCCTCCTTGCCTCTATTTTCTTCCTCTTTTGTTATTCTACTTGATTGACTGGTATCCTCTTCAAAATGGTGTGTCCATGCAAACATCAGAGTTCAAAGGAAAAGAAACATCTCCTGATAATTTAATTTATTACCTCCACCCCTCTGTTACTCAAGTTCCTGTTAACCTTTACCTCGCCAAATACGACTATAGTCGACCGACGTCACCCCTCGCAGACTTAAGTCGTAATTCATAACCTCACTACTTAGACAACAATGGACGAAAAGTATGAGTGCGAAGTTTATCCAGCATTACTTCCCTTTGACCACACGTTTACACTTCCAGCTGAACAGTTTGAGCCATATCAATGCGAGTTTCGTGTGATTTCTGACCAATTTTATCGAGCTGAGAATGGCAACAGGACAAGGCACACAACACACAGAGATGACTCTGATTCTGATGAGTCTTACAACGATTCTGGGGATTCTTCGACGAGTTTGAATGCAAATATTTATTGTAATGGGTTAGATCTAGATCATGCTTATACTCTGAAAGTGAAGATGAAGTTTTTGCTGGTCCTGAAGTCAATCATAATGGTTATTTTCTTTTGAATCAGCTAAATATTTATGGCTAGCAAACTGGTTGCACATAGTTCAAAATAGGCTGGCAAAGTAAGGGTTAATCTGAGAGTAGTTTGCTGTAGGTCTTGATCTGATGCACACCCAGGACAAGGAGAAGGGTATTATTACTATTAACCCCTTCGAGATATATTTCTGACAATATCCTGGTTTGGCCAATCACAGTCTCTGATTAATGGGGTTACAGGAGTATGCATCTCTTTTGACTAAAAATAGGATTCAGTTATTTGTTTTTCTCTGTGTGTTTCTCCAGGAGGGACACGACATTATGAAAGAATTTGTGCTCAGAGTTCAGGAGCTTCCCAAAAATTTGAGCCCGGAGGAATTAATGGCTGCTGTCGACAAACTCAAAGCTGAAGTGGAAAAGAAAGAAAACGCTTATGTGAAGGATATTTTAGCTAAAGGGAAACTTTGACTAGCATTGACAAATGAAATCTATCTTACTTGGAATGTTCATTGAATATAAATTTTCAAAATTGCCTATTCATATATTGTTAATTTTTATTGGGTCACTGAAATCATTCTTCTATTTCTTTCAAATTTCTTCTTCATTTTCTAAAAAGGATGCTGAATTTTTTCCAATCAAAACTGGTTTTATATTGAAATTCTCTTATCTTGTTACTTGAAATTACATGGTAATTTTGAAAATACCGAGTACAATGGTCAACCATTTTTATAGAAATAAAGTGATCAGGAAGAGAGAGAAATCTCTTGTTATGTCTTTCACGTCACATGACTGATGCCTCCATGATGTTTGGGCAGTTGTTGAAATAAATATGTCTACCAAAAATATGCAGGTTTTGTTATGGATAGCTGTTGCTTTGTTTTGTATTTGTGTAAATAGTTTGAAATAAAGTAATTTTTTATATTTGCCTTCCCGAATTATTGTCCAATTTTTCAACTTTTTTTATATTGCTTTGTTCTTTGTTGTTTTTGTTGTTTTGTTTGTTTTTTTGTGGGAGAGGGGGTGGGGGGTCATTCCACAAAATATAAATTTTGTATTTTGACAGTCTTTCACCTGGGACAAGCATAAATTGGAAAAAAGACATAACTAAATTTGTTAGTTTGTACATTGTATATAATTGATGTTTAACATATGTCTCCTGGACTCCCCTAGGCTTATGCTGTGTTTACTGTATTCCTTTAATCCTCTACTGACTATTAAAAGACAGTTTCACCTGTAATCCTCTCATTCACAATATATCAATTAAAATTATAGCCATTTTGCAAAATTTTGAAGTGACAAATGACAAGCGATGTACTGAATAAGTGGACATTTCCACACAAAAAATAAATGGAGTTCCAGTGGAGTTACAAGCATGATGTGCAGTATTTTGACTAAGTAGACACTGATCAGATTCATGCTCACACAAACGCGCAGTTTACCACTTACAAGACTGGCTTTACAAAAAAAATCAACAAAAACCTCAGGCTTTCCTTCCGGGAGCTTCAATTGGCAGGCATCATATATTTGAGCCCTAAGGCCCCGAGTCCATATCTGTTTGTTGGCTTACAATTTAAGTCGGCTGACTATACGGCATGGCTGTGTGTTTCCACTAATTTTATACACTACCTATACCAATGACTACCAGACAAAAGGCACAAACACACAACTAATTGCATTTGCGGATGACACTTACTTTTTTTTGGAACAATAAGAAACAATTTATATTTTTACTTTGCAGAAATGAGGTGTCAGTTCGCATCGTAAAATTCCTATGTACCCGGTACTACATGTATATAAAAATCACAAAGTGCATCGTAGTTGCGCATGCGCAATTACTGTTTAATGTTTATAATCGAATGAATCAAGTAGGCCTATTAACCCCCTCCCCTCTTATCCCAAAAATCGTACATATTTTCATTTCATGCCCCTGCCTTTTAGGCAAGCATATTATGAACAATGGAAACGAAAAGTAGAACTTTTGGCTCACTACTGGGAGTCCATTATTCTATTCTCAGCGGATGCACCCATCTCAGTTTAGGATTATCCTGAACTCATGGGGGAAACAAAATCATTGGTAAATTATCAGAGACATCAAACATTCTAATATTTCTAGTTCACTTTACTGTCATGGTTCAGAAAATATCGTATGTAAAAAATAGAATCAAGATCATCTAGAGTCCAGCCATTGTGTCTAGACTCTAGATCTCGAACTCAGCAGAGTCTTGCTTTTGTTATTTGCATGTACCCCCACTGTAAAAAAAAATAACAACCTGCTAGCAAAATGCCTGCGTATTAGTTATTACGAGTCATTTAATCCTGTAGAGATAGAGGAAAATAAACTAAATTATAGAGAAAGATACTTTAAATTTTATTAAAACCTTGTGCCGTCTTTATTTACGTAGTCACTATCAATATATCTAATCAACAGGATGAAATCGCTTCCACTTTCCTTTTATATTGATATATGATACTATTGTGATAAATACAT
>RQTK01002004.1:0-12383 GCA_003991915.1 Elysia chlorotica | reverse complement strand
AAATTACAGAGAGTAAAATTACAATAACAATACACAGAATAAAAATTTCAAATGTGTATACACAAATTAGTGCCTAAAACATAATTATTGTAGATATAAGAGCCAAATGATACCTTAAATGGAAATTATGCATTAAAAAGATGTGTTTTTAGTTGCTTTTTTTTTAAATGTGTCAATGGATCCCGCCTCACGCAATCCTTGTGGTAAAGCATTCCACACTCTTGGGGCACAGTATCCGAATGATTTTTCGCCCACTGTCTTGAGGCGCATTCTTGGTACGACAAGAGCAGTGGGGTCAGTTGCTGATCTTAACTGTCTTTTTGGCACATAAGCTTTAACTAAGTTTTATGTGTGCACACCTTCTCACAGGCCAACAGCAAAAGTATTAGTGTGTACCACTGGACACAGTTATAGCATAATTATAGTGGCTGCTTCATATTGCAATCTTCTCTCAACTGGAAGCCAATGCAAAGATCTCAAAAGAGGCGATGCGTGATCGCGTTTTCGTTTCTTAAGAATCAAACGAGCGGCATTATTCTGAAGTTTCTGCAGTTACTGTTTGTTCTCTGCAGAAGTTCCAATTAAGAGGGAATTGAAATAATCAAGCTTTGACAGAACTAAGCTAACGACAAGACGCGACGTTGTATTTGCATCAATAAGATAACGAATGTTCGAAATGTCAGATAGATAGATAGTTAGATAGATAGAGACAGGGAGATATATATATATATTTATAGAAGATATGAAAGACATTGATACATCATGAGAAAGATATATAGAGAGAGAGAGAGAGAGAGAGAGAGAGAGAGAGAGAGAGAGAGAGAGAGAGAGAGAGAGAGAGAACAAAAGGAGAAGAGTAGGCTATATCAATATTGTGTCTAAAATGAAGGGTTAGAAACTGACAAGAATTCAGATTACTGAATGTTAAACAATATACATACAGCTGTGAACACGATGGTTTATCGATTTATAGCTTCGTATTCTACTTTACATCTATGTGTATTTTTGTAAAATACCTTGTTTCCTCTATTTTGGACTTATCTATAGCTTTTTTAGTACTATTTCTAAGCCATTTTGTGCTGTGAGAATCAAATTGATTTATTCAATTGTTATTCGGCATTGCATCCGTATGATTAGATTTGTGTGTTTCCTTGTGAGGTTTCCTTTATATTGATTTCTCTTAAATGCACATAAAACTTTTGGGCCCCTGATTGTCGACATAATTATCAGCAGTGCCCTTTATTGTGAAAACAATGATCATTCCCTCACAATAAAACACAAACATCCAAGCTTGCAATAATTATTTATACGGGTGCAATGGCAAGAATAAATCAATTTGATTCTTCCAGCACAAAAATCCTGACTGTGAAAATTCATAGGTTAGTGCTTATCTCACAATAAAACGCGACGTTACGATGTTAGTGGTGAGCTCTACCACCACAGATTATATAATACCACTGAGTCACAAGTCCCTCGTGAGACATTTTCATTTTAGTTTCGTTACATTACTGAGACACATTAGCACTTTTAAGCTTTTATGATTTAATTAGCTTATAAAAAAAATTACTTATGCTAAAAGCGTGCAAAGATTCAATTCTTGAAAATATTATGACACAAATAATTGTTTAAAATGCATTAAAATAGATCTTGTACTAAAAAGACATAGAAAAGTCCTACATAGAGGAAACGATGTATATTTACAAAAATGCACATATATATAAAACAGAATATGAAGTTCAATTTGCATAACCTTCTATGACATTCAGAAAGCTTGATCAGAATTGTTGTCAGTTTCTTACCCTTCGTCTTAGACACATGTGATAAAGCTCTCTCTCTCTCTCTCTCTCTCTCTCTCTCTCTCTCTCTCTCTCTCTCTCTCTCTTCTCTCTCTCTCTCTCTGCCCGTTCTTAAAAACAAATTGTAATTTCTGGGTGTACAGCACACTTGAACAAAATCTAGCACAATGTGTAGGTGTGGGGAGTCACTAAAAGGGGCGCAATCCAGACAGCTTTAAACTCAAGGGAAGTCACCTTAATGTTTAATATTGTATGTAAATTTCATTCATATTTTACACTAAACCAGTTAAACAATATATTGTTATTTAAAAAAATATTAGTTATATATATTTATTTTTTTGTAAAATATAAAACACTATGAAATAAGCTATTTTGATTATTATTATATAATAATTTTGAAAAAAAATAAAGACTATCTGTGCAGTTTTTTTAACTAATAATATTAGTTTATAAACTTGAAATCGACCCTTAAGTTTCAATTACGACGATACCAAAACATTATAGGGTATTTTTTGATGGCCTTTGAAGCCTATACTTATACAATGTCTAAACAAAAAATGAAAGGTTAAGAATTGGCGAAACTAAAAAAAAAGAAGATAAGCTTAAGCTTAAAAAAAAGAAAGGTTAAAAACGATTAGAATGTAAGCTTATAAGCTTAGAGAGAAAAAAAAACGATAACAAAAGGTAAAGCTTAGAGGAGATGAAAGATTGGAAGGCACTCGATGTATAATTATGATATAGGGACATCAAATATGCTACAATACCTTCACAACAGGCTACCCAGCCAATAGTCCACCTTGATTAAATTAAGAAAAAAAAAAAAAGAATACACTGCGCAATAAGCTTAGTCTATCATATGTGTCATAAATATTGTGCATAAATGGTTGAATACCTGTGTGGATAGATGGGTTTTGTTTTTTTGTTTTTGTTTTTTAATTAAATTACCCCCACCCTCTCACCCAAGAAACACATGTCTACAGAAACTATGCAATGGAACCTGTTCGTTATGTAAAGGAAGCACAGTTGGATAGGTGCACTGTTTCTATCTGTGAACAGTCCTCGGAGAGAGTAGAAATCCACTGCCCAGCACACTTTAAATGAATTCATCGTAAAATAAAATGCAGGAATCAGAAGCTTCTGTTGGTGAATGTATCCTACTGTGTAAAAGAGAGAGAGGGAGAGAGAGAGGGAGAGAGAGAGAGAGAGAGAGAGAGAGAGAGAGAGAGAGAGAGAGAGAGAGAGAGAGAGAGAGAGAGAGAGAGAAGAGAGAAAAGAGAGAGAGAGAGAGAGAGAGAGAGAGAGAGAGAGAGAGAATGAGAGAGAAGAGAGAGAGAGAGAGAGAGAGAGAGAGAGAGAGACCAGAGAGAGAGCTTATTTAATTAGTGAGCAAGGGGCGCCGTGGGCCTATGGATATTACGGTGTGAGTCTATACCTATGCATAGGTTGAGAATTGTTGAATACGGGTCATGCTTTTTTTTAATCTTCTTCCAAATGGTTAAGGAGGGGAACGAGGGAAAAATAAATACGTAAAATAATAATTACCTAATGAATAAATGAATAAATAAATTAATTAATGGTTAAGGAGGGGAACGAGGGAAAAATAAACACGTGAATTAATTAATTAATTATTGGAAATAATAATAATAAATAAATAAATGGAATAAATAAATACATAAACACATAAATAAATAAAGAATAAATAAATAAATAAATAAAGATTACCTCTGTCGTTGTATCCGTCGTATGGCAGCTGAGCTGTGGAGAGATTGGTTTTGTTGGGGTAGGGTTCTTGGTCGCCTTTTTTCTGGAAAATAGATAAAGGGTATAGTGTCAATAATTATATGTAATATGTATGTGTTTTTTGTTTTTTTGTTTTTGTTTTTTTAAGTTTTCCTCTAAAACTTCTATTGTTATAAAGTGTAAGCTACCGTTATATTTTCCCTTTTTGTATTTGCATTGGTTTCCTTTAAGTTTTGTTGCACTGTTCGTGCTGAAGGTTTGGGGTGTGGGAGGTGTATATAGGTCGTCAATGAAACCTTTAGGTCGTTCAACAGGTATGATTGGTTGTTTTTCCTAATGGTTTTAATTCCATAGGTTCCGTTTTGCTTTTAGTGACAGAGATAAATCTTATGTGGTTCCCCACTTAGATGTAGCAAAACAGAAAATGAAAAAAGTAGCGTCCTGTGTACTACTTCAGGGAACTCCCTTGTACATTGGATTTTCTATTGGTGTAGGGCAAAGACCTTATAACTTATAAGGTCTTTGATGTAGGGAGATGCCGTTTTCCAACTCAACAACAACAACAACAACAACAACAACAACAGCAACAACAACAACAACAACAACAACAACAACAACAACAACAACAACAACAACAACAACAACAACAACATACGAGGTGTAGCACTGTGTAGGGATGCTCATCTTTGCACTAGGGTGAGCCTCAACCCTCGGCTATGCGTTTGTGCTCCTTAGATCGGCGTTAGGGACGCGGAGTCGGTTCTGAGTGGATGTTGGGGCCTCTTGAACTAATGAAAAATTCTATTACTACATTAGAAATAATGATTTGTCGATACATTGTGTTCTCTATAGAGGGAGGGAGAGAATGCTCTCCCTCTCTCCGGGTTTAACGTCTCCTAGGTTCCCCTGGGGGATTGTATACGGCGATTTGTCGATACAGGTTAAATGAGAGTTATTTGTTCAAATCGATTCCTGTTAAGAACTCGGTTTCTAGTATATATATTTTTACTATTATTAAGACAAAAATAATTATCGTACTTTTATTTCAATAACCCTTATATTTATATCAGAAAAACATAATTATGTATATCAGAAAAACATAATTATGTATATTTAAAAAATTATAATTTTTTTTTGTGTGTGCAAAGTGTGAATAAAAAATGTATATAAACATTAATAGTAATTATTTAGGTGGCTTCCTTTGCAATTTGCATTGCGCCCCTTTATGCCTAGTGGATTCTATTCAAGTGTGCACCCAGAAATCACGAATTTGTTTTTTAAGAGCGGACAGAGAGAGAGAGAGAGAGAGAGAGAGAGAGAGAGAGAGAGAGAGAAAGAGGAGAGAGAGAGGGAGAGAGAGGAAGAGAGAGAGAGAGAGAGAGAGAGAGAGAGAGAGAGAGAGAGAGAGAGAGAGAGAGAGAGAGAGAGACAGACAGACAGACAGACAGACAGACAGACAGACAGACAGACAGACATAACATCTAATTGTGGCTTCAGTGTAGAGCACACGACATACATCGGGAGGTCCCATGGGACAAAGGTAACGAATAGTGTTCTCGTTCTGTTTTGTTTTGTTTTGTTATGAAACCACGTTTTTTGTCAGAAGTTCATCTTGACCCTGTCCGATGTACAACCTAGTTGCTTGCAATGGCGGTGATACTCTGTACCCACGATTGGCAAACTATCTTTGTCGGCTCTCTTCGCCTAGGCTTATTGGTTGGATGCTGTTAGCAGTTGTTGTGATAGGATTCCAACGCCCAGACTGAAATGTTTTCCCCTACTGGTTGAGTCAGTAGGGCCTACTTCTCTATCAGTGTCAAGTATCCCTCTTGAAGGCCTATACCGCTTGTGTCTCAGTCGCCGTGTTAAATTTTGGAGGCCTGGGAGACGCTCCAATTTCACCGATCTCCCCATATTATGAAACTCGTGCTTTTCATCCAACATTTATAAATGAATATTAATTTTTGTACAATGTCAACAAGGTTTTGAGTCTTCTATATAATGAGATTATATTTTTGGACGCCTTGGTTTCCATTAATAGAAATGTGTTCTGTTATTGTAGTTTGTACCAAGAGTGAACCCAAAGTGTCTTTTTAAAAAGTGCTATTAAAAATTAATAATACCTGTCTATTTGAACATTAAATTATACAAAAGCTTGAAAAGGGAACCTATAAGTAAGCAGAAATAATCAGCGGGTCTTCAACTGAAGTCTCTGGTACTGAGAGAACATTATAAACATAGGATACTTTCGTAACTTCGGTAAACAAGACTTGGCCTAACGATGAAAAATAAGTAAGCTTAATCGGTGCAAGATTAACAAGAAACACGAACTAGATCTAGATCCAGATCCACATGTATAATGTAGATCTATCTAGATCTAGATCTAGATCTAGGCTGTTAGAATTTATACGGTAAGTAAATCGGATTCATAAAATAGATAGATCTTTAGACCTCTCTGTGGTACTCTTAATCTTATAACACAGTTGGGATTCCAACACAGTTATTGGTACGGTGTTTATTGGGCCTAGATCGACACTCGCCCCACTCATTGAAATGAAAATCTTCAAAATGATACCCTAGATCTATCAAATTGACAAACATAAAACATGATCTAGATTAGATTCTAGATCTAGATCTAGATTCTAGGCTAGATCTAGAATCTAGATCTAGAGTTTGGCACTCCTTGAGTTTTGTGGTCCCTAACCTATGGGCGATCAATTAGGTGGGTGGACGGGATCCGATCTATAGGCGAGTGGGTAGGATTCTATTACAATCAGAGTAAGTCAACCTGCGAAGAGAGAGAGAGAGAGCAAGCAAGCAAGTGTGAGAGACAGAGATAGAGTTTCAATTGATTAACATATCAATGTTATGTGCTTGTGTATGTTCGTCCCCACCCTGTGATTATCACTCCCTGTCTTTTGGAATCAAATAAATCATGACAATCTAGGCCTACAATAAAAAAGATAACAAAAAGAGAGGGAGTACAGCTGGCAGGATTTTTATTCAATTCAAGTAGTGCCTAGAATTTAACTAAATCAATTAACTTTTCAGCGCTATAGAATTAGAAATATTAAGTATAAATGCTAGATCTATATCAATTATAACTATAAATAACTTTTTAAAAGTATGCATCTACTTACCCACTTCGGTCCCGTCTCTGTTTACTTGGCAGCCATAAGAGAGATATCTAGACCTAAGGACTTGTTATAAATAGTTATAAATTGGTTTTGAGACAAAATATTAAGTGCCTCCAGTAACATAATTTACTGCAGCATATATTGGTAGGCCAAAAGCAAAATTAAAAAAATTGAAATCTGATGTGATGGAGAAGAAATTTAAGCTATCACAAGCCTAGATTTAGATCTAGCTTGTGACATAAAGAACAAATAGACAAGGACCATTTTGATAAGGCAAGCTGGTTATTGGTGATAAAATTTGAATCTTCTACACAAAATCCACTAAGACTAAGTGAGAGTGAGTTTGTGTGATTTTTCCTTCCAACCATCTCTTAAATTATCTTTCCTGGGCCCCTTTTTACAGCAATACTGCACAATTTTCATGAAAGTCTTTAAGTTCCAGTGATTTTTGTAAAAGATCATTTACCAAAAAAAAAAGAACATAGGTGAAGAGTCACATCCTGGAGTGGTGGGGTAAGGATCGATTAGTGTTGAGTCGGTTTAATGTCCAACGCCAACACTATAAAGACTATATTGTGGACAGGCCCCAAGACGGACATCTGACAATTTCTGTGCTGCTACACCTGCTTAAACAGGGCGGAGATATCATGACTCAGCCGGTCACATAATACTGACACTGACCCAACCAGTTACAATAGAAGAAATCGGACAAATAAATGAGCCAGTTGGCTCGCAGGTTGATATTAGCACTGTCCCTTATTTTAGAGACTGAAAAAACATTCTTTGAGTCGAGTTATCAATACCTAGAAAGAATTTGAATTTAATATTCTGCCACATGTTATTCCCTAATATTCTTAGCAAACTTGTTTAAAAAAAAACACATAAATGTGTATATATTGTAAAAATTTATATATATCTTCTTTTCTTAAGTTGAGATGATGGGAGGTAAGACATTCATTAGTCTGATTCTGAAGTGGATATAGGTGTTTATTACTAATACTATGTTACATTATGTACTGTAACTGTAAGACATCTGTGAGGTTTTTTATTCCTTATAATCCTTAAATTAAGTTTTAAAAACTTGTACATTCATTTTATTTGTAGATGAAATAATAATATTGAGTTCACATTCCCTGCAATAAAAGCAATTTTTTACAGATCATGTCAAAACAAAAGCAACCTGAGACCAAGGTTTCACAGATTTTCAGCTGCCATTTCAAGGATTGCACAAGAGTTTTCAAACGAAGAGATAGACTTGATATTCATCTAAGAGTCCATACTGGGGAGGTAACTCATTTTCATGCTTGTTTTTGCAGCTTTAAGAACCCACATAATTGTATTTGTAATGAATATGTTCAAAATTGTCTGGTTGGGAACATATTTAAATTTTGTTCCCTTCTTCTTTTTTATGTATGAGTAAGTGATTAAATTTCATTTCTGTGATATGATAGACATTGTCATGCTCTGCTTTACACATGATGCAGTCCTATCTAGATGAAGCATTATTTTAATAATACAAAATCTCATCAGGTACACAGTCTCACATTTTAACTTAAATCACAAATGCTAAAACAAAGAGAGAAACAAGTAGAAAGTCATAAAAGAACAGGGCCCGTATGCAACTCGTTCGTCTAAGTATAAACTTACGTACGCTAAGTTTTGGTGAACTTAAGTTAAGTTAAGTCGAGCGTATGCAAGTGAGCATTCAGAAAATATCTTAGTTATGTTTCTACTTGTGTACTTTCATTTGTGAGAAAGGCGAGTAGACTAAGCTAATGGATATTTCCGCTGACCCAGGGTGACCCTTAGGCACACCTCCAAACACTACACACACACACATACACACTTTTTTGGGTTGTTTTCAACAAATTTAAATACTCTTTATGTCTGAGAGACCTTTTATGTCTTGCTGTGATAAGCATATATTATTTTGGCTCATGATGTACATGTAAATTGTTATCAGAATCTTGATTTCATCACAAAATCTCACTTACCTAACTGTGACTACTGCAGCTACTCATATACAAATAGTTATCTATTCATAACAGTTAACTGTGCATTATGAATCCGCCTTCAAATTGTTTTGCCTTTTGATTTTTTTGTCAGCGGCCATTCATATGCCAAGTTGAAGGATGCAGTAAATCTTATGCAAGATCACAGCACTTGTCCAGACATGTTGAAAATGTGCACCACCAAGCGGATGAATCCCATAAGTTCAGGTAGAGGCAACTAATGCACTATGATAAGTAAGGTATTTTGCAAAACTATGCTCCAATATTTGTGCTAAAAATCTTACTTTTACTTTGAGGAATAAAGAAGAGGTAAGAACAGATGAAACCATCTGAGTTAAAAAAAATACATATTGTTTTTAAAGTAAGATAGAATAATCAGCCCTATCATGGCTATGAATAAGACACCAGTGTCCTTTTGATGAAAAAATATTTTATGAAATCATTTAAGTTTTTTGCATTTAAAACATGTAATGAAGGCGATGTCAAAGAGTGCAGGATTGTTATTGGATGCAGTCTTTGTATTTCAGCTCTTTCTTTTTTTTTTTATGGAGGGACAAAACATTTTTAGGTGTTATTTGGTTTAGAGATCCAGTTGGTGATAAGGACCTTAAGACGCCAAGATACATGAGCACTTTAAGGATGAGATAGACATTTCTTTTAAAATAACGTTTTTTAAAATAGGTGTCAGAACATGGAATATTTTTTTATAATTTTTTTCATGGATTTTTAGTATGATTCTTTATTCTTCATGTAGTTAAATATCACTGTCTATTTCATCCAGTTGTCCTGTGTGTAGAAGAGAGTTGGCGAATTTACAATGTTTACAGAATCATATGAAAGCAGAGCATGAAGAAAAAGTAGGACCCAAACGTTATGAGGTATGTATACAATAACATCACTATACCCTTTAAGCCCTGATTTCTTGGCACATTTATGGCCCTATATAGATAGCTACTTAGGCCTTTCTCAGGTAAAATGCTGAATACAACAGTCTTTTGCTGTGACCCTACATTATTTAAGCTCAAGAAAGTAATGTTTGATAATAATACCCTCCCTGATACATATATATCCATTACTGCCTTAAATTGGTCCAGAAAACCGAATTGGATTAGCTATGAATGAGAATACTGTTTTGGGAGATTCAGTGGTGCTGATTGTATGTTAAACTTAGTTTTGTTTCACAAAAGTTTCACAACATCAAAGAACTATTAGTATTAGAAGAGTAGAAAAACTTGGAAAAGTCAATTTTGTGACACATAAATATCTACCTAGGTTAAAGGAGAGACAGAAACTAGTGCCATTTGACATGAAGCCAATAGGCTCCCATTTTGTGCATTGATGAAAAGAAGAATTTTTAAAAGTAGTTAGTGAGAAACAAATGTTTTTATAAATAGACTCAGTTTTGTTTTAGCATTACTTTCGTAAGTGCAGCTATAAATATAATTGACTTGAAACTTACTGTATGGACTAGTTTTGCTCTCAAGTCTTTACAAGAGTCTAATTTTCCACCAAAAGCACCAAAAGATCTGTGTAAATAGTCTTTCCATCATTCCCATAAAATGCTTTGTTTTGCCAACGTAGTCAACTTAAAATCAGCCTATTTTAATACACTATACTTTACAGATTACATGTTTCAAAAGATCATTAGTGGTGATTTTCAGCACATGATTTATATGAGTGTCTTAATTTTCTCATCCACTTTTTTCAATGAAAAATATAATTTTGGTTGTAACACAACTTCTGTGCTGGTGTTTACAAAGGACAATTCACACAACTTGAGTGAAACAATATAAAATCTACACATTAAGATGTTTTGCGCTTTGTTTTTGGATTTCTTATTGCTAGAGTATGTAAATTGAAATAAAATGTAGTAGTAGTGGCTGTGACAATGTTAGAGTAATAGTAACAGTAACCTTATGATTGTGGCAGACTGGCGATGGAGGCCAGATAACTCACCAAATCAGTTTTAGCCACTCATAAAATTACTGAGTTGTTATTGAATGATAATATATCTTGACATCTTTTTTTTTAAGTGTCCAGAGAAAGAATGCTCTCAAACTTTTCACAAGAAGAAACAGTTGATAAGTCACAGGCTTCAGGAGCACACAGATCATATTATAGCAGCCAAAAAATGCCACAGGTGACTTTTTTTTAACATTTACCTGTATTAAAAGAGTATTTTTTATTTTTTATTTGCTAACAAAGGTTTACAACATTAGAAGCGAAGCAGCTTAGCCATAATTCAGGATACAAATTAGAATTGAGGTCATTATGTTACAATTATAATACAGTTGAAATTGAAGCTTTGAACTAGAGGAGGGGGTATTGTTTTAACAATGAAAGCATGTTTGACAATCATGACAAGATCTACTATTTAATCTTCAATAAGGCCCCTTTATCTGCGTAAGCTGTCGGATTCAAATCGTCGCCTCCTTTCATTTGTGGCTTAATGAATATGTATAGCAGGCCTTGTTCTAACAACAGCAACTGAAGGCATTATTATTTCCCCTTCCTGTGGCAATAATTTTCCCTATAAATCTTCATGGTGTTCGATTTGTCATTTAAGAGACTTTGCAACGTGCCAGAATACCCTTCAACGAAGAGTCATGTTTGTTTGTTTTTTCCGTCACCTTCAAAAAGTTTCACAATTAACATGGATCATACCTTTTGTCTTGCAGTTTTTAAAAGTTAAATTCATTAATATACTTTGATCAAACATATTATTTTGTGGAAGAACTTCCGTCTATGGTGAAAAAAAAATGTTGTCTCCAAATTCAAGTGAAAAGACTGCAAGATGTAATGTTTTTTCATTTAATAATTTTGTGATTTTCTCAAACTCTTGTTGCACAATTGATTTTCATAGGAATCTCTAGAAGACAGCTGCAGAAGAGGATGTCGATTTTATGCTATTGTGGAGGTTTTGAACAAAACAGCTGATCATTCCACTACACAATCAGTTTGTTATGAAAGTATGTATACATAAGTATCCAAGAAATTTCATTTGACTTTGAGTGATTGTAATATTCAAATGATTAAACATGAAGTGGGAGGAAGACTGGAAATGTTGCATTTTCCAACCCATCCGACGCTACTGGTCATAAGTACTTTTCCTCTTGATTGG
This sequence comes from Elysia chlorotica, assembly GCA_003991915.1. Classification (NCBI taxonomy): domain Eukaryota; kingdom Metazoa; phylum Mollusca; class Gastropoda; family Plakobranchidae; genus Elysia; species Elysia chlorotica. Next base: position 577 of record RQTK01002004.1, on the reverse strand, counting down.
TCTGGATTGTTGGCCTGCAAATCAAGAGGTCCAGTAGTAGAGCGTACGATGTCCAATCGGGAGGTTGCGGGTTCGATCCGTTATTTGGCTACCTAGATTCCCACCCGTTGTGTCGGTTTTGGCTGAATAGCACCTGTTAAAACATCGGTCCTAATAATCCCCACATGTTTTAAGACTTTCGATATAATCGTAAAACATGATTATACGTGTGCGTGTGCATGTTTAATTGTAGCTGTGTTTCGGTATCGCTTCCCCTTGGTAGACTACGGGTACGTGTGCATTGTATGTACAAATTGTAGTATGAAAAGGAAGAAACGGTAGGCCTATATTTTTTTTTTACATGATAAATCGAGTGTGTAAATCTACTCCCCCTTTGTATACAACATACCAATTGAAAAAGACGCTAAACTATGGGAATGCTATCTCATCCTGTGAAAAACATGAAGCTAGACTGGTGGCCCTTTTCAATGCATTAAAATAACGTTGTAATGCTGCATTACCATCTTACTATGTTGTATTTTTTCAATGCAGAGTCAGGGGAGATGAAGCGGTGCAAAAATGATGCAGTACCATTTAC
>RQTK01002003.1:0-16195 GCA_003991915.1 Elysia chlorotica | reverse complement strand
ACCGACATCATCATCATCATCATCATCATCATCATCATCATCATCATCATCATCATCATCATCATCATCATCATCATCATCATCGTCATCATCGTCATCATCGTCATGATGATCATCAATTTTTTTAATACTGTTGGTATTTAAGGAAATGTCCGTGCAACGCTCGAAATCTGTGAACAATTTTGGAACGCTCTAGCAATAAAAGTACTTTCAGTTTCCGGCGAATGTGTGGTGCCAAGAAGACATAATTAATTCAGTCAGTGTGTGTTGACAAAAATTTTAATAAAAAAAAAGGGAAGGTGTAAGCAGCAGTCTCCTAACGTACTGGCGATTCTGGAATCCTAGATTGAGTGTAGATCTCGACCAAGTTTGTCTCGATTAATTTCAAATGGGATTCAAGTGAAAATGAAAACTTTATTTTAGAGTTCTATTTCATAAAAATAAAATTAATAATAATAATCTATAGCTGATAAGACCTTCTAACAGTGAGAGGACAAATAGCTAAACTTATGATCAATGCTTGGTTTTTCAGGTTGCATGAAACAATCAAAAGCGCTGACAAACTGGAAATAGGCATAATTCTCAAGGCCCACGAAATTAAATTTTCCAGCTTTCACAAAAATGAAAGCTTTTGGCAATCGGCTTTACACACGACTTGCCTTGACTGAGAAATCGTACTTTGATGTGTTAGACCTGTCCAAGTTTATTACAGAACGTAAACAAACTGGTTTTTCTATAGGATCCCTGAGGACCCAAGTTAGCCAGGATAAATAATAGAATTATGATACAGAAAAGCAGTCCAACAGACGGGGCTAGACCTAGGCACCAGATAATGATGATAGTAACTGAGGGAATAAGGTGAAAATAGAAAAGAAGGGACAGCCACAAACCTATGTATAACTTGAGACTAACAGATAAGACAAGTAGACAAAGACGCACTTTAGACTGATGAGGTGGACGGGGATCGAATCCGCACCTTCTACTCGGCACCCATTCGCCTTGCCAAGGCGAAGACCTAGCACCGCACCTGTGAGCTATGCACCTTTCCAGGCGCTAATCTATTAAATCTGTCTGTTCCTATCCTCTGTCCCTTCTGTTACCACACACATACATACATACATACATACATACATACATACATACATACATACATACATACATACATACACACACATACGCCACATGTGTAATTAACTACTGTCGTACCAGTGTCACCAATTTTGTGCGTTGTCTTTCGATTTGTAAGCTTTGTTGGCAAAAATGAGAGAGACGGAGAGAGAGAGCGAGAGAGAGATAGAGAGAGAGAGAGAGAGAGAGAGAGAGAGAAAGGGAGAGAGGGAAAGATACAGAGAGACAACTTTTTTAAATATGGTTTTTAAAAACTGATGAGTCTTTGATCCCTGAAGTTTCAACTGGATGGAAATTAGAGAAAAATGGAGACATAGAAAGAGTTAGAGAGATGTACATTAAATTATTTTGTGTGCGTTTGTGCTTTTTTAAAATAATAATTACACAGTACGTATCGGCACTTTTTTTCGTACTGTTATGCAGAGACAGGGCGAGAATACCCGCATTCTCTATCGTTAATTTTTTTGGGTTACATTCACCGCCCATGATACCAGTAGAGATCAAGGCGGGCTGATCGAGATTCGATATCATATGCATTGAAAACCCTAAAGAGAAACACACACACACACACACACACACACACACAAACACACAGATAGACAAAACAAAACAAAAACGAACAAAAACATTTAGAAGGGAAAACCCAGAAGCATCAACAACAGCCACAACAACAACTACAACAACAACAACAACAATAACAAATTGAGAAGCAGCATGAAAATAATTATTTAGGAGGCTTAAGCTCTTGATTTTGTTATTTAAATGATCACAGGCAATTTTTCACTCCTAAATTCCATGTTGATTATAAAGCCCTTACAAACGTCGATACTTTTGTTGTTGCGTGTTTATCCAATCAAAATATTCCTTGAGGATGTATAACAGTTTATATTATCTATCTTAGGCCTAACCATTTCATTTTTTAGAACTGTAAACCCTGCGTTCATTTTTAAGAAAATTATGTAGGCCAAAACGTTACTCTCTTTCTTTGCATGAATTTTGGACAGAAGTTGACTTGTTAAGGCAGCAAGTAGTGCCTGTGTAGACTCACCTTGTGGCTGAGACATAATTTCTGTGAAATCTAGGCTAGATCTAGGGGAGCGAAAAGAATTGGCAACAGTGTGCGAATGTCTAGATCTAGATCGAAGACGTGCGTATTCAGCGTCGGGGTCACCAGTTTTAGGATGCAATAAAGCAACGTCGATATATTTTGATAACTTTAATGATCCAAAATACAACAATCAGACAGACGAACAAGAGATACAGTTTCTGAGTTCACACGCGAAGCAAGCCGGTCTTTAGTACTCTAAGGCAGCTGTGTAGTGTGTAGTTTTTATCCGTGCACAGTAGGAAGTGTGTAACAGTCCTAGGTCTACAAATTATGAACAATGTGTACTGGTCCCTACAGGATCTAGATTTCGATCAGTATCAGTAGGCCTAGATGTGGATGGCTGATCAAGTGCTGTATTGTAATTTTTGGGGGCAGTTGGCAGTGTAAGCTGCCTGACTGGTGTCAGATGGAAGCGTTAGTGATGCTGTAGATCTAGATCTAGATCTAATCCGTGTGTGTCTATCTTCTTTTTGTGGTGGTGTAGCAAATATGAAGCTGGGTCTACTTTGTGGAGATCTAGATCTATGTCTGTTTTCACTTTGTCGTAGATCTAGATATAGACTAGATTTCGATCAGTATCAGCAAGCCTAGCTCTAGATATGGTTGATCAAGTGATGTTTGCGATTGTGTGGATTCAGTGTTGCTGCTAATTATTTGGATCGTCTGAAACGAAGACTCTTGTTCTCATTTGCCATCGTTATAGATCTAGATCTTCTACAACTAAATTTCGCTCATGATTAAGTTGAGCTATGCTTCTTAGTTCTTGGTCAAATAATCCAGATCTAGATTCTAGATTATTCCTGAGTCAGTTGTCTTTGTTTTTAAGTGACTGTGTAAGTCTACCGTAATAAACTTTTTAGAATTACCGCTCTCAAGTACAAAAGTGCATACTTGTGTTCGCGCTATTTTTGCAAAAAGGAAGATTAAAGAGATTGATCTAATAAAACAGATTGGCGTTTGCGGGAGGGGTACATTGAATTTTTATATAATAACAAAGGTATAATAAAACATTGCTTTTTAAAAAGTCGTGACCAGCATGTCCCTAATCTGATGTATAGTGGTTCATAAAAATGTTTTTTTTCAATGTTTAAGTAATTGAGTAAGTCTGTGGAGATGGGCAAAAATCAAGGCGGGGAGCCCACAATGAGCACTAATTTTTTTTTTACTAAAGATGCTCTTTGTAATGCCAGACCGTTTTTTTTTTTGTGCCGCGTTCCCAGAAGCTGTGCATTGTATGGAAGAAAAAAAAAACACATGATTTTTTGCTATTGTTAATAATATTATAGCTTTGAATTCTACCTTATTCTACCTCATACCTTATTCGGTTAGAGACCGGTACTTAGTTAGGGAGGTCCGCGTTCTGAATCTCAGTGGACCCCCGAGTACCTACAAGGTTCTTTGGGTGAGTCTGTGAGTGAGTCAGCGTCAGCAGTGAAGCTATATTTTGGACGAGTCCCAAACCCAATTTCTGACAAATATACGAACTACCTCACAGAAAGAACTTTTCAACTGCTGAGGATTCTCCGGAAACCTGGGAAATTTAGTTCATCAAATATTACGTTTCTACTTTTAGCCCTCGCTATTTCGCAACAATGATCAAAGCCAAACTTCACACGTCGTATAACAGTTTTCTCATCTGATTAGAAACCGAGGAGGAACGTAATACAAGGAATTAAATCATTATTCGGAAACGATATTTAATACATACACACACACAAACTAAGCCAAAACTTGTAGCCGCATTTAGATAGTTTTTGGCCCAACAGGACGGTATTCAAAGAAACTGTTTCCATTGTAAGAGATTAAAAGATTTGCTAGACTTTTTAGTATGCCTTAACAGTGCTAATCCGAATACTGCACTGTTGCTATCAAGCAGGACTTGATTGTTGCTCCAATTTCCAAATCGGGATTGAACTTAATGTCAAGGTCGCTAACATTGTTATGGTTGCCAGGTTGGTTTCCTAGTGTGGTCAGTGGATTACGACATTCACTTTTTTACATACTGCAAAACACATTCGGGGTGATATGGCGATCGAAGTGGTCACTGGTCAAGCCATACTGACCACCCGTTGTCAACAGTGATTTCCCCACTGTTTGCGCAAGAGTGACAGTATAAAGCTAGGGGTCAGTTCTTTGTCACGGTCACTTGCAATCTTGCAGCAGTCCAAGTCCAAGTCGCCAAGATATACTTGAGCTCTACCAAGTCCACTCCCTACAAACTTTCAACATGGGTGAACTCGATCTCGTAAACCGTGACCCCAACAACATCAATGACCACCTCAAGGTAAGCTAATTCACCTTCAGAAAAAGCCACAAAATGTTACTCTGCGTTAAATATGTTACCATTGAGAACAATATTAAAGTTTTATTTATTAGCGATTTTTACCGTCTAAGCGGAAAGAATATCTGATGGTTTATGTTTTTTTGTGTTTTTCTTGTAGGTATATCCATGGTTATAGGGTTACACTTATCAATAGAAAGGTTTTAAATCTTCCACCGAGAAAAGTTAAGGCATTTAGGATATGACATCACTTCGTGTTCCACAATTCTATCGTACCAAACGGAGTAGCATCGCATAAAGACTGGTTTCATATGCAGGTTGTCAGTATCATAGCAGACAAACTAAACAGCTATCTAGTTTACAATTTCTAGTCAAGATAATAACTAATATAAAAATGTACACAAATTCGCTTTTCCGGCTTTTCCAGATCTTCAGTACAGAAAGTACGATTTAGCTTTACAATCCAGAGCCCAGGTTTATGAGGTTACTAATTTAGGCTTTTAAATATTTCAGTTGTAAAAAGAAAGAACTGCCGACAATATTTCGTTTTTTGTTGCTGTTGTATTCTTTCTTTTTTTTTTAGGTATGTTTGGACTCTTTGTTGATGGGTAAAGGAATTATGCGTTTATCTCTTTATCGTATTATATTTTCCGATTTAGGTCTGCTTCGAAGATGTGCTCGCAGAGCCCGAAGGCACCCACTCAATGGACTGCGTGTGGTCCAACTCGTACAAGTGCTTCAACTGCTGCAAGAGCCTTTGCTACACCATCATGACCCTATGCTGTGGCATCTGCATCGCCGCCGAGTGGGGCTGTGAATTTGCCCACATCGCCTTCACCCACATCTGGTACATCACGCCATGCTTCAAGGTGTTGGAGCTGAACTGCGGCTGTCTCCAGAAGCTCTACGGCATGTGCATCCACTGCTGCATGGATCCGTGCTGCGAAGCCTGCGGTCTGCTCTTCTCTGCGTTTAAAAAGGGATAAGTCTTTCGTGAGCTGGAAGGGCAATGACTTCTGCATCGTTTTCCAATATTGTGAAACCCACTATAACGTCCGCTTGGTCATCTCACTACGCTGAAACACCGGAACTTCTGTCATAGTCATATGAATAGTCTCGAGCTCGCCGATTGGTCCATCTGTTCTAAATATAGTGAGGTGACCTCTGCGCATGCATGCCCAAAGAAGCTCCCTACTAGTAAGGAGCCGAATGAAGGTTGCAGACGAGGGTGAGCTGAACTGGAGTCATGATGTTACGTTGTTGGTTGCTAGGAAACGGTGCTTATTGCCTGGAACAGAATTTTAGAGTTTCGCTAATGAAAACCATCTCAAGATCATGGGAGCAGAGGAAAAATATGTACACAAAAATACTAGGATGGATATTTATCAAGTTGTCATACACCATTAGACATAAGTAGAAGAAATTTAGTCATAACCACTTTACGGTTATTCTCCCCTAACTCAATAAAAACGTGGAGTAGGTTAATTTAAAGTATCCACTTTCGGTATCAAAATTTAATAAACAGAATTTTTAAAAAAATGTTTTTTGCTCGTCATATTTTATCAACACCAAATGCTTATGTTTTCTAATAGAATTCATAGCCTTTTAACAATGCTCTATATTATGTGCTGTGTTTAATGTACATTTTTTGCACATTTTATTATTTAAAGATTTTAACATAACGCGTTCGTATATATACCGGTATATTTACATACGTGATTGTATGCATTTCCATTGTTATGTTTACCTGAGTATTAAATAAAAGGAATTCCAAAAAATATATTCATGTGTTCCTTCCCTCAATTATCAATTACTATTTTGCTCTATGTCATTGTCAATTATATTTTGTGGTTATTTTTATTATATAGAATGGGTCTGTTTTTTTCATCGTGCGTTATTAAGGTCAAGTGGGGTTTTTTTTAATCACTCATAACATAAGGGGAAAAAACTGTTCATAATGATGGGGTCAATAGCGACGATAACGGTGGTGATGGTGATGATGATGATGGTGATGATGATGATGATGATGATGATGATGATGATGATGATGATGATTGATGATGATGATGATGATGATGATGATGATGATGATGATGATGATGATGATGATGATGATGATGATCATGATGATAACAGCGATGATAATGATGATGATGGTCTTGATAATAATGGCGACTGCAACGCTGGTAGCAGCGCACCTGAAAAAATATTGGCTACCTATGAAATAATTTTGATGACTATAGTGATGACTGTGTATGATAAAAAGTTATAAAGCATAGTTTTCTTTTTTCTCATACTTAAATAAAAGGATAAAATTAGCTGAAAAAGTCGAGGTATAAGAGAAATAAAATTAACCCCTAAGGGGTCAACAGGTTTGCCACATACAATTATTTAAACGTTGAGGCATTTTGAAATGTAGAAAATGTTTTCTCCTAAAATTTCTCCTGCCTACTCCCCATACCGTTTTTCACAAAAAAGTCGTTTATTATCAATAAAAGGAGAGATAAAATAAGCAGGCGTCTTATCGTTAAGCTTGAAAGACAGCTTTAAAAAGGTGTTTTAACGCAAATTTTGTTTTATTACAAGTAATCTACAATTCGGGGGGAAAAAACAGCTCACCATATTGGTCGATATGAAAACCTTTTGCAGAATGATGGGTAAAACTGATCAACATGTATTTCTATTGAATTTAAAATAATAGGATAAAATGGTACTTGAAGTATTTTTAGTCTTCTAAACCTATTCAGCCTACAGAGAGAGAGAGAGAGAGAGAGAGAGAGAGAGAGAGAGAGAGAGAGAGAGAGAGAGAGAGTGTGTGTGTGTGTGTGTGTGTTAGGTACCAAATTTCAAGGATAAAGCTGAGAAGATGAAATATCCCTTACTAACGACATTGGCTGTATTCCTTTGATGCATATACATGTACACGGGGTTTTATTTGGTTAATAGTTGAACACTTAATCCACTTAAATCATACATACATAGATCTAGATCTTTATTCATATTGTTGGCAGACTTAAATAGTAGATTAGCTTCCAAATCGGATTTCTCCACATTCACCACCGAGTGACAAAATCAATAGTTTAATGACGCATACGCTTCACAATATTGAGCAAACACAGTCCGGTATGGATTTTCAAATTCTAGGGATTCCACGAACATGGCGTGTGCTTTAATCCTTGATACCTAGCGTTTGTTTTATATGGCGCATATGCAACCACCGATGTTTCCAGAGCTAGAAGGCAAAATCGAGTCAGTAATCTATGTAATCAAAAGATATGCATGTTTGTAATATTCACAGTTCCTATTTTATATTTTAAACCGAACATGACAAAAATAAATAAAAAAAATCTATGACGGTTTCTGTCTGTTTTATCAATGTCATTAGAAACTTAACATAACTCGATCTATCGCAGATTGTAAAGTCAGTTACATCTATGATTCATCGAACAACCTTAGCTCATCCATTCGAAATTTAATTTCCAATTTTATATTATATAATGCAAAACAAAGAAACATTTCGCTTTGAGCTTGTTTCATGAAAATCAATATTATTTCAAGTGGACACCTTGTATTCTCATTGATAAATATATAACTGAATATTGAGTAATCTAAAGCATTAGTGATGTAATATAGCCAAAACGCATAGAATGTACTAACAAACATAAATTTGAAGAGTCTTTTTGTCGATTCTTTTGTTTGGTCTTTGCAACCTTTTCTTGTATTAATCCTCAAAAAAAGGGAATGGATTCTCTTTTTTTTTTAAAGTCTTTCGAATTCTTAATTGAAATCATTTGTGGCGACACGTCCAACGACTAAAGTCTGCGATGTGTACGTTTATCAGACAGAGACAGAGCGTTACCATATAAAATTGTTTCACTCAATCACATTAACGTTTTACGGACTCGATAGAAGAAAAACAGTAAAACAGTGGATAAAACGCGGAGCATCCAGATCTTTAGCGACTGATCTACATTGCTACCCACCTTCCACTCATACACCACAAGACATGTTAGTTAATAGATGTTTACTTCACTTTTAGGCATTTTTCAAATCACTATGACCACATTAATTCACTGCTTAATAAACATGACAGACAGACACATCTAGATCTAAAACTAAGCCCATAGACGGAAAGTTTGTTTCTTGATATAGTACATAGGTATTGAAACTTTTGAGCGTGTGTGTAAAAGGCGGCTAATGGAATGTACCATTGAGTAAATATTTAGCCTTGACTTATCTTCGCCAGGCGTAGGCCTACATATTATGACTCTAAGTGGTAAACCAAAACTGGGACGAACTGGCTGAAATAAACTAATTATTCTATCGAAATTTAAGGATCATAATAATACTGTCACACCAGTACATAAATAAGTTAGTGAGTTTGTTTCTAAACTGAATGCACGAATGGACTGATTATGTGCCTAGATAAAAGAAATCGTTAGTAAAACTCCATTAGGTTTTTCGCTGATTCTTGTAGCCTACTTAGATGGGAGTGACCACCGGTTAGAAAGCAAAGAACCATTGCTGTGGTGGTAACAGCTCGTATGCGAACCGTGGACCTTTCGCTCTTGGTTCTGAGCGCTAAATAATTAGGTATCCAGCGCTTATTGTGTTGAATAAAAAAATTGGAAATTGTTTTTTTAAACATGCCCAAAGTTTTTCTTTTCTTTTCTTTTTTCTTTTTTTTTTTTAAAGAATTCTTTGCAACAGATGTTAAGCGATTTGATAGTTGTTGCATCCAATGCCAATCCGGCAAATCGAAAAACTCTTCACTGTTACAAGTGGAGGAATTGATGAACTGTTGTTCAAAATCTTGACTGTTGTTATCAAAGTGATGAGTTTCGGTTGTTATCAATCAGCTAACCAAGATACGAACTCTCATCTAAAAACATAACAGCAATCAGAATAAGCATTGCAACGCCACTCGGCCTTGATTTATGAACGCCACTATGAAGACCTCAATGTGTGTGTGTGTTTGTGTATATGTGTGTGTGTGTGTGTTCACGTGCATGTCATGTCCACTTGTCAAGCACTTTCTGAGAGATCACATGTTCACCTGCTGTTAGCTAGTCGGTGTTTACACAAAGATCTTTTGAACTACAGTATGTATCTTTCACTTGTAACCAACATTTTTATGCACAATTTTTATGCTTTGACCGTTCAGAGAGATAAATGAGTCATCGTTGTTACAAGTGAAATGTATTAACTGCCTTAAGACATCATCAAGGGCGCAATAATAGCTGTTACTGTGAGGCCGTGCCGTAAAATCAAACTCAAACTCAAGTCGGTGTCTGTGGTCAGAAAAAGTGGACACGACTCTTATTAGAACGTCTCTTAAGTCTCATTAGAGCCACATACAGCGGCCAATCAAAATAAAGAAGACGAAAAGCAATTTAGTTCGCAATTATATAAAAACGTTGTTCGACTGATGAAACATTCCAAATTGAATTGTGATAATCAATGAACAACCTTCACCTTTCTGTTAATTATTTTCCCCGTTCCAAACACACAAAGAACGCCATCAATTATTCCGCCAAACACAGACACGAACACCCACAAAATCCATCCGTGAGTGACCACCACAACAAACAAAGCGCTCACTCTGAGTTACATCATAACACTCCCCATCATTCTGAGCAGTTATGCCACGCGTGCATCCTTTATAAACCTGACACTGACCACGCACGTCAGTCTGTGAAGAAGGTACCATCCACAGTCTTAGTGCTTACTGGGTACTTCTGAGCAGGAGTTAACCATCGAGATTTTTTTAACTGTCAGATAAAACAGTATCAGAATCATAGTGCCTAGCTCGCTAAATATCTGGAAACTTTTGAACAGGACAACTTACAAAGATATCTGCCTACACGCAGCTTAAAAGAAAGAAAAACCACATCTTTCTGAATTAACTCGTTATCATTCAAACATTGTATTTGATAACTTTATACAAATAGTGCGAGAAAAGTAAACATCTTTACATAAAAAATAAGCCAGGACGTCTTTTAAAGACACTTTGCAAACTGTCTTTGGTTTAAATCAATCTCATTATTCTCTTGATTTGAAAGCATAAATAAGCTTAATTTTATTCACCGGCTAAATTTATACATTTTGACAGTTTCAAACGTTCATAAGTTGTTGTAATTATAAAATTGACCAATAGTTCTTTTCACTATTCTTTGAAAGAAAAAATATTTTTACAACGTATATAATTACTTGAAGAGACAAAAACTCCACCGAGACGACACTTTCTCTTAACGAGCACCTCCTAGACACGCTGCCAATAATTTCACAATGATGAGCAGCGCTGGAGTAGACCTGGTCATGAGGGATCCCAACAACATCAACGATCACGTCAAGGTGAGACAACTATGTGCCGTTTGCTTCGAGCTGAGATACACCAGCTGGCCAGTCCTCAGTCTATCAACATAAACAACTGTAGTATTAAATTATGTAATAATTTTGTCTGACACCACATGTAATTGCCAAACGCTATTCTTGGAACCCTTCCGCAAGATGTTCTAGTTACTAATAATAAATTATCAGAAACAATCAACCAAAAAACAAAGCAAAAAGGTTTTAAACGACGGGAACGTCTAATTATGAACTCAATAAAAAATATTTTACACAACGTCTATGTTTCCTTCAAACCTATGCCGGTAATAGGGTTTTAAAAAAAGCAAAAATAATAGTTATGAAAAATAAATTAAAAAGAACTGATATATTTTTGAAAATACATTTTTGGTTGGTTGGTTGGTTTTTCTTATTTTTCCCTTCATTTTTTTTTATATTATTAAAACTTTTGCTTTTCGTCTTCAATTTAATTATGCTTTCCACTATTCATATTGAGTTCTGAATTTTTACTTCGTGGCAAAATAGACTTTATCTATCTTTATCTGTCTGTCTGCCTCTGTCTCTGGCTACCTCTCTCTCTCTCTCTCTCTCTCTCTCTCTCTCTCTCTCTCTCTCTCTCTTTCTCTCTCTCTCTCTCTTTAACTATAACTCTTGTTCTCTCTCTCTCTCTCTCTCACTCTCTTTTTGTCTCTCTCTCCCTCTCTATTTCTCTCTCTCTGCCTCTCTCTCTCTCTCTCTCTCTCTCTCTCTCTCTCTCTCTCTCTCTCTCTCTCTCAAAATTTAAGTATCTCGGATGACTCACAAACGTTGCTGGAAAACAATTATTTGGTCCCTATAAATTTTCACTGTACTTTAACTTGGTGGAGATGGTGGCAATGGAGATGAAAAAGCAGAGAAGAAAAATGTTTATTTCAGGAAGTACTGAAGACCCTTTTTAAGCAAAATAATGTATAATGATTATCACAATTGCCTTTTAAATCATGACTAAGTTGTCTTTTATTGAAACCTTATTGTTAACATTGATAAAAAGAAGTAAAAAAATTGCTGGTATCTTTGTTTTTCAGAAATGGTGATGTGAATAGAGACATCTTTGTTTGCATATAATTATTTGAGTTTGATTTAAACACATCCTTTTTGTTGGACTTGCCAACCAAAATGTTTTAAAATCTTAAAACACGTTGCAGAATCTGTTTGCAATCGAACTAGGTTATTTTTTTCTGAACAACTGTAAGAGAGAATGGGAGAGGGTGCTCAGATAATTTTATGATCATAAGCACACAAAAATCATATTTTTATAGACTGGTTGAGTAAAGATACACCACGATCTCTCTAGTGGCGATGGAAGTGAAAGAAAGGGAAATTTACGACTTATACGCAACTTGCCCTATCCACTGCTCATTTAAAGCCGCCAAATATTGTCTTGGCCATGCCACTATCTCCGATATGTTAAATAAATACACTCATGAGCCCGTTGGCCGTAAGTCTATTATGACTTGTTATCCCTACAAAACGTCGGTCATGCCGTTTCCCTGAACAACAAATTAATGTACGTTATATCATACTGCGATAATTGGGGTGTTTAATTCTGTTTTTCCTCTCCTATGATTTCATAATAATTTAATTTTGAGAAGGCGACCCCTGAAACCAGGGACCTACTGCTTGTCAATTGTTGTGATCTGACCGTGTCATATAAATTTATTATCTGTATCCTCACCCAGGTGTGTTTCGAGGATGTCTTGGCCGAACCTGAAGGCGCCCACTCGTTTGACTGTGTCTGGGCAAACTCCTACAGGTGTTTCGAGTGCTGTAAGGTAAGTATTGGCGACATTGTTTAAAGGCACCCTATGTAATCTCTGATAAGTTTTGCAGTTCTTTGTAATCATAATACAGAGAAGGTCACCAGTCCTGGTTCAGTTGAGATCAATAAGTTATGTTGGTGGTAAAGGTGACGACGACATAGCATGGTGATACTAAAGATAAGGGTATGTTTTGGGTTAATACAGGTAGAATTTCTATTAATGGCGATAAAAAAAATTTTTGATGAAAGGAACGGAGACAGGCAATGCCCCTGCGACATTGGGGAAAGAGGATTAGATTTAAAAATTAATGCATGCTCTCACCTATAAGGTGGCAAGTTACTCAGTACTGTGCGCAACTTCCACCCCTATTCGCACCTCGACCAGGCTGCTTACTTATTGGTTAGGTTTAAATATATATGTGAAATAATTATGACCGACTGAAGTCCTGGTATTCCCAACATGTATATTGTGAGATAACCAGCCCTACTTGCTGACGGAACACGTTACGCAACCTGCTGACTAATGTCCCTATGCTCAAAGTTCCTCAAAGTGAACTTGTTTCTTTATGCTTCATCTATCTCACTTTCTCTCCTCTCTATTGATCTATCTATCTATCTATCTATCTATCTATCTATCTATCTATCTATCTATCTATCTATCTATCTATCTATCTATCTATCTATCTATCTATCTATCTATCTATCTATCTATCTATCTATCTATCTATCTATCTATCTATCTATCTATCTGCGGTCCTCTTCCTCTTCCTCCTCCCCCTCCTATTTCTTCTAATTTCCTTCTCTTTTTCCTTTCCCTACTCTAGAACTGCTGGTACAAGCTCCTCACACTGTTCTTCGGGATCTGCATCGCCATGTACTGGGGCTACGAGTTCGCTGTGATAACCTTCTGGCACGTGTGGATCTACACTCCAGCTCTCAGGGTCTACATGATCGAGTGTGGCTTCCTGCAGAAGTTCTGGCACTCCTGCCTCCAGTGCTACCTGCGGCCGCTGTTCGAGGCGTGCGGCTACTGCTTCAGCACCATCCGGGTGACTAACTCTACAGAGTGAGCCGGGACAACGGCTCCAAGTGGATGCCACACGTACAAGGAATAAGATTTCATAAAGAGTTGCTCCGCAATGTTAAAAGACATAAGTTATGTTCAAGTATCAGACAGTTTAAAAATCAACAATAAAAATAACCAAAATGTCATTTGAAAGTAAATATTTAAAGTTGTATATCCTCTTTTAATGACAAGGGTTAGTAAGTACACAAGGGGAAACGACTTAGACGTCGATTATGGGGACAAATTAATAGCAGAAACAACCCTTAGGTGGGGGTCTAAGCTATCAATGTCGTTGTACTTACTACAATAGGAATCCGTTTGTTTAGTCAACTAAATTCAATAGCAGGTCTTTTGACTTTCAAGCGAGCTACAGAACTCTTTGTGAAACCACATTCGTTGTAACGGTGGAAACGATGGTGCGCGAGTCAACTGGAGATTATGGTGGAACAAGCAATTGCTCAGAAGGTCAACATTTTAAAGAAAAAAAAAACACATCGAATTTAAAGATTAAAGATATGTAAACACTTTTTTTTTTCCACTGGATGATTATATTTTAATACAGTTTTCTAAAATGTTACGGGTTATAAATGTTTAAATTAAATGGCATTTCAGTCTATTTCAAATCAGATTTCATCATTATCATAACATGATACAAAGTCTATGAAAATGTTAATCAGATAAAAATATCGATATTTAATTGTTTACAACTGAGGCTTTGAGAAATAGAAGGTAAGGTCACAGAATTCAAAGAAGTTAAACCATTTATGCATACTAAGGGTAACAGTAATTTACCTCTAACAAAATAATGTTTTGCAAAGTTAGAAAAGAATGATAGTATTGTATGGCCAACTATACCACTAGCTTCACAACGTTTCTTGTTATAATATTACTACGTGCGCACATTTTGTTATTTTATTTGAAATTCATAAAAGAGCCAACAGTTGTTATTTATTTTTCTTAATAAAATTGGTACATTATCTATTTTAGCATTATTATGATGTTTCTTTTTTGTATTTCTAACTCTCATGACGTGTATGTGTGATTGCTGCTAAAAATTAGACACCATTATTTGGAGTTAAAATCCTAAGAGATATTAGTTCTTATCATGGCGATCATTAGTGAATTAAATATGTGGGTTTTTTTCAGGGCTCTCAAAAACATTAAGCTTGGACATGGAAAAAACTGATGTTAATACCTTTATCCATAAAAAGTGTAAGAGTGATAATATCTTTAAATTTTAGCATAGATATGGCAGAATTATATATACAGATATTTGTTTTTTATCATTATATTTTCCAACCTACTTAAACTCGCTTGATACCCTTCTTTCTTTCTGCCTGCTGAACGTTTTTGTTAAGGCGCTGGTTTCTCTCATATTACTGAGGAGGAAAAGTTGATCTGACGCTTCCATTAAAACTAAAAAAAATTGGCTCATCTTTTTGTGGGAGAGCTATCGCTCAACTGCAGCTTAACCCGTCTTGAAAGCTGAATACATTACAATTTTCCTGAATGAAAAATTCTCACTAGGGAAAAAATTTCACAAGATATGTAATGTTTTGTTAAGCTATCTTACTTTCAACGTTTTCGGTGGTTTGTAGCAACGTTATTTATCATTGTACGGGCACGCCTGCATTATTCTTAGCCTTTATTATTTGTTTTGTTTTGTTTTTTATATAGTAAAATAATATTGGGTTTCATAACTTAACGCAATCGCGGTATTTCTCTACTAGTATAAGAAAACTGTTATTTTAAAAGGAAAATGATCTAAATATTTCCTCAGTGCCGAGAGAGGAAATTCCTTATTTGATTCTGTAAAAAAAAAAAACATGGAAAATAAAAAAATCATACATTAGATAATGTTCAAAATAAATTCTTCTCTAAGCAGTTTTTGCTTTACCAATACATTTTCCCCCGTCAATGGATGCTTTAAATCTTTTTTCCTTGGCACAAAAAAGGGGGGGGGGGGATAAGGCTCCATCCATAAAACGTGACTCGTACCAAATCATCCCGATTGCCTAAGGTCTGCGGCTTGGACTGGTTCTCTACTGCTATCGGTTGCATCGATGATCAATCTTCAATATAATTTGGTTCTGCCTAACGAAATCAATAGTGTTAACAGGGTCGGGAAATCATTATTGTTTGAAAAAGGCTAACTTTGCTGCGATGTTAAATAATTTAGCAGTCACAATAATTATGGTCTTCGGTGAATAACTTTTGGAAGGGAAAATAAATGGATGGCCAATTAGTTAATTCTTAGTACAAAATGGTGCAGTGTGGAAAACGGATACAGGTTATAAGTCTTATGAATAACGAGTGTTTTTGTAAAATAGGTAAGGGGTTACAAGTTGGTTGAAACCAACTACATTGTACAAAGAATATGCCGCAGAAGAGAATAAAAGTATGTGACAAACTAGAAAAAGGAAAGAGAGAGATTAAAAAATGACTAAAGGAAGAGAAATAAATAAT